>JAJMHT010000125.1:0-59126 GCA_030583145.1 Metschnikowia vanudenii
TTTTCAAAAGTAAACACACTAATTGGTTAAACTCCGCGGTTTGCGTACATTGACGACGAAAAAGGAGTGAAATTGTTGAGAAAACGAAACAATCAGTTAGATGCGCTGATACGTGCACAGGCAATACGGAGTATAATAGTTTTGGGAGGTGGTTCTGTTATCTTCAATAATAACGTAATCCACCGGAATAATGTATTTGATTCTAAATACTCCTTGTTCTTTCGATTGGGGGGCCAAAAGCGCTTTCCATGTCTTTTTCCTTGGGAAAAACTCTGTCCGCGACCCAGCGACACCCGTCGTGTCTCAACCTATTTTCCATCGGGAAGTCCCAGAATCTCAGATTAGCAACAGAAATTCGCACGAGCACTACTTAGTGCTTTGCTATTTGATATTCACCCGTACTTTGCTTGGTTTTAAGTCCAACATTCTGAAGTAAATCATTTTCAAATTTCATGATTTACCATCTCTCTTATTTATTAGTAATATTGTTTACCCGATTTCCCGTGCAATTATGTTTAGCGGCATAAATGGTCGACAAAGTAAAACTTTCATCTCCCTTCACTATATGCGTGTTGAAACCATATTCTTTCGACTACAATCAACTTATGTGACATTTGTCCCTCCTTTTTTTGCCTAGTTCCATACGAAAAAATGACTTCCTGTTGCCTATACATCAAATTTTGTGGGGCGCATTAAAAGCAACGCGAGTCACCTAGTCGCCGACTTCAATAAACCTGAGTTTCTCTTTTTTTGTTTTTTGTAAATCTTGATGATATTCAGGTTCCGATGATTGGATTTCGTTGGATGGAGAAGCTTCTTGGCGAAACTGCGGGGCGGTATCATTGCCATTGAATTGGTACCAAGTCTGGTTTCGACTAGCCGGCGGCAAATCAAAGCAACCTAAATTATTGCGCCGATGTTATTGGGGCAAGTAATGAGGGGGGTTGTAATAACCAACCATCAATAGGGTAAAACTAACCTGTCGCACGACAGTCTAAACCCAGCTCCCATTACCTATTAGTGGGTGAACAATCAAACTCTTACCTAATTCTCCCAAGCTTGCCCATAAAATTCGAAGGCCATCCTCAAGGAGGGCCTGAAACATATAATCCGGACCGGTGCTTGTAAATCAAGGGAGCTATTTCAATCTGAATGGTCCAACCCAACTACCTCAAGTCAACGACCTTCAAACAATGTCTTTCAATGGCTGTGTCTTACTTTTTTTTTTGTTTTGCATGTGGATTGGTGGGAGACCAGGAAATTGTATACGGGCTTAACTATGGTATCCTTGTAAGCATAAATATTTTGCATGCCACTTAGACTACAACTAGTCATTGCAAGTGGTAGAGTGGCCTTGTCGTTGTAATTCACTGAGATAAAGCCCAAGTTGGGAGGTTTGTTAACTGTGTTAACTCCTGATAATGTCGTGTTCTTCCTCGAAGAGAAAGGGCTTCGACTGAATCTGGCGATTCTAACGAAACACCAGTCTACTGTTTAGTTCTTTGTTGTTCTACCGGCGTGAAATGGGTTGCTGGGGAAGTATAAGTAACGCTCAAGCGCTTTCCAATTTCAGGGCCAGCTCATATTCTGAAAGATAACAAATGGAGAAAAAGAACTTACTTTGGAATGCCCAAGTATATATATATATATATTAGCCTCCACTCTCGATTTAATCACTCGTAAAATTCAAAGTCAGAGAAAACCACCCTTCATGAAACCATAAAGCGAACTCCACAACAGCTTGCTACAAATCCAAGTGAAGTTTTTGTGGTGACTATTATTTTTAAGAAGACAGTAGGGAAAAAAGGGTTAGTTGGCTCGTTGTTGTTGTTGTTGTTGTTGTTTTACAAACACCCTCGTACCAAAGCGGAACTGCCTCCTTCGGCGAAATGCAATGTATAAAAAGTAGGAGAAAAGTAAGCAATCTATGTGACACATTGTGATTCCATACTCAGCTAAATTGACTTTGAAACTCGTGTCGAAATTCAAAGAATGATGTGACTTTTTGGGTTTTTTTTTTTGCTTTGCACGAAGACCACTTTCGTGTTCTGTCCGAGACAAAACTCCCTTTACATGAAAACTATCCACACATATAAATCTATCCATTTCCAGGGGACCTGCGAAACTCAGACATCCTGAGCTGCCGAATTCAATGGACACGTGAAAATATGGCAGGCCTTTTTGATACTGACCCCGCGATAAGTTGTTTCATACCACGGTTCTGTGAGAGCACGTGATATTGACAACACCTTTTTCAAGATCAAACTTTGCTTATTTATTTATTTACATTTTGCTTTTAGCTTTTCACTTTTCACTTCTTTTTTTCACTCTAGAAATGCCAAAAACCATTTGAAAGAAAAAAAATAAAAAAAATAAAAAAAGAAACTTAAAAAAAAGCCTTTGTAATTTGAAATGATGGAATCTTCAGCGTACAGTCGTATCCTACATCACAGATCTTCATATTACTAACATTCTGCTATGAGGCCGTGACGACCGCCTCCACGCTTAAACTCCGATTTATTGCGCACTTGCTTCCAATCAGAATATTAAACATTTATTGTGAGGCGTGGTATATTCAGCGTCGGATTAGTCATTGGTCTCGGCCCTATGATGTAATACTAGCTTTAAATTTGATTGGCCATAAAAGTTTTCGCGCGCCTTCCCGATCCGGTAATAACATGTCGATGCCGCGGTGGGTTATCTTTGAGTCAGAATTTTCGTTCCAGTAAACCTCTTCTCTTCTTCTCTAAACTTCACAAAAACATCAAATATAGAGACCAACATGTTTAGCAAGTTTGGTAGAAAGCTTGCCTTTGGATCCGCTTTCAAGCGCTCATTAGCAACTAACCAAGCCAATCCATTTTCTAATACCTCCCTGTTGGACAGAGCCACTCTTACCATCAAGAATGGACCTGTTTTCAATGGTTACTCTTTTGGTGCCAACAAGAATATTAGTGGTGAGGCTGTGTTTACTACCTCCTTGGTCGGCTACCCAGAATCCATGACCGATCCTTCTTACAAAGGTCAAATTTTGTGTTTCACTCAGCCTTTGATTGGCAACTATGGAGTTCCTTCTTCTACCGCCAAGGATGAGTACAACCTCTTGAAACATCTCGAGTCTTCGCTGGTGCAGTGCATCGGTATTGTCGTCGCAGATGTTGCCATGGAATACTCCCACTGGACTGCAGTTGAATCCCTCCAGCAATGGTGTCAAAGATCTGGGGTTGCTGCGATTACCGGTGTCGACACAAGAGAATTGGTCACCTATTTGAGAGACAAAGGTTCCTCTTTGGCTAAAATCACAATTGGTGAAGAATATGATGCCGATGAAGATGCTGCTTTTGAGGACCCTGGTGCCGTTAACTTGGTGAGTAAGGTAACCACCAAAGCTCCTTTCCACGTTTCGTGCCCTGATAAATACGACAAGGGTTATCACGTTGCTGTTTTTGACTGTGGTGCCAAAGAGAATATCTTGAGATGTCTTGTGCAAAGAGGTGCATCTTTGACCGTTTTCCCATATGATTATCCTATCCAAGACATTGCTGATAAGTTTGACGGAATTTTCATCTCTAATGGACCAGGTGACCCAACGCATTGCGCCCCAACTATCCTGAGTCTCAAAGCGGTCATGGCTAAATATGACGACTTGCCTATCTTTGGAATTTGTTTGGGACATCAATTGTTGGCCTTGGCCTCTGGTGCTAAAACCGTGAAATTGAAGTATGGTAACAGAGCTCATAACATTCCTGCCTTGGACTTGCTCTCCGGTAAGTGTCATATCACTTCTCAAAACCATGGATATGCTGTCGATGCCTCAACATTGCCTTCCGAATGGGTTCCTTATTTTACCAACTTGAACGACTTGTCCAACGAAGGCATGCAACATAAGACTAAACCAATTTTCTCTACTCAATTCCATCCTGAAGCTAAAGGTGGACCATTAGACACGAGCTTTTTGTTTGACAAATTTTTCAGCAACATTGAAACTTACAAAGCCCAAAATGGATTGGACTTGGGCAACATCAAGCAGTCTTTGCTTGTCGACATTTTGCCTAAAGAAAGAGTTGTCTAATTACATATTCTCTATCTTTTTTTCACATATTATTCAATAAAGTTAACTTTTTTAGCAACCTCTTCAAGAAGTGATATCAATCCTCTATAAAAGCAATGCAGGTCGGGAAGAGTGCGTTCTTTTTTGTATTTCATATAGTTTGGATAAAACACATGTTTAAAAATTAGCATAACATTAGACGAAGAATCCTATTATGGCCAAATCCCAAGAGTATCTAATATCTCGTAAACGTATTTGCAGCTAAAATTAAATTCGCAAAAAAATTGGAAGCAGCACCCACTCAGAGAACAGTCCACAGAGCAATGAATCTTTCAGAAAAGAAAAAAATCCGATTATAGTAGTTAGCGTATCTCACCTTTTTGGAAAGGCTAGCTTCATTATATTATACGATTGTATGAACTTAGATATATGGCCCTTCCGAAACTTTCTATACGAGATGCAATCGTTTATGCGGGCAATGGCGTGACTGGGTGCGATCGAAAAGTCAAATTTGTGGGCTGATCTACCAGCGTAATGCACATAATCAGGTGATTCAAGCAACGTGATATAAACAGATGGAACCATCTAGTATAAATGTTACTCTTGAGGAACTCTACTCTGCATTCAAAAAATTTTAAAAGTGATTTCGACCATATATGTCCGCTGAAATATTGGCTAGATTCGGTCAGGAAGGTTCCTTGAACTTCTTGGAAAGACTGTGGGCCTCGTGGTATCTGTTCTTCGATAACGACCTCTTGGCAACAGGGCTCTTGTTTTTTTTAGTTCATGAAATAACATACTTCGGCAGATGTTTACCATGGTTTATCATCGATCAAATCTCATTCTTCAATAAATGGAAGATCCAGCCAGATAAAATTCCATCTAATAAAGAGCAATGGGAGTGTTTCAAATCTGTTTTGAAATCGCACTTCTTAGTAGAGGCACTTCCAATTTGGCTCTTTCATCCACTTTGTTCCACGCTTAAGATTTCCATTGAGGTGCCTTTCCCCTCTGCCGGCATTATGATTTCCCAAATTGCTGTATTTTTCTTTTTCGAGGATTTATGGCATTACTGTTTCCACAGATTGTTTCACTATGGGTGGTTTTACAAGAATATCCATAAGCAACACCACAAGTATGCAGCACCGTTTGGATTCACTGCCGAATATGCTCATCCTGCAGAAGTTATGGCTTTAGGCGTCGGAACTATCGGCTTCCCCATCGCATATGCTTGGGTGGCTGCAACATTCCCTGATTTCCGCCTTCCCACTCTACACTTGTTCACTATTTCATGCTGGATTGTCTTAAGGTTATTCCAAGCAGTCGACTCGCATTCAGGATACGACTTTCCGTGGTCTTTACATCACTTCGTGCCCTTCTGGGCTGGTG
Organism: Metschnikowia vanudenii; assembly: GCA_030583145.1. Lineage (NCBI taxonomy): Eukaryota > Fungi > Ascomycota > Pichiomycetes > Serinales > Metschnikowiaceae > Metschnikowia > Metschnikowia vanudenii. Next base: position 5,441 of record JAJMHT010000125.1, read on the forward strand.
CAGCCCACCATGACTTGCATCATCATTATTTTATCGGCAATTACGCAAGCTCATTCACTTGGTTCGATTATGTTTTTCAAACGGAGTCAGGCTCAAAGGCAAAAACAGAAAGAATGTTGAAAAAGAATAAGAAATCCGAAAAGGCGGTTAGCAAAGTTAAATAGTAATGCAACGAATTTCAACATACACAAAGGCGTGTTAATTTCTCAATTAATTTGGACCTAGACATCACGAGATTTTCTTTAGGGCTGTAACCCTCATGATCACATGCCCTCACTGGCCTCAGCTTGGTCCAAAACTGCGACATTTTTTCTCACTTCGACATTTTGACGACTTTTTTTCAGTGGGCTCTCAATCCTGTATGGCAGAGGCTGTGAAAATTTTCGCAATGTGTGTGCGACATCTGAGCTCTTTGGTTCGAAAAGTTCCAATTCTTTTTCTTCTGTTTGAACACTTAGCCAACTCAAGAACAAGGTATGTAAAACTGAGGTCATCACCTTATTCAAATTATGCCCGTGTTATGTGAATTCATATGGGCCATCAATCGCCTTCACAAAATCAACTCGTGCTTGGTTGTAATGCCTTTCCCGAAAGACTGGTGATAGCACGTTTTTGTTCATACTGTTAAAATTTAAGGTTAAATGTTTCCTTTCTGTCCAAAAGAAAGCATTAAAATATGAGATAGTCATACTAACATTTACAGATGTCTAGATTGAACGAGTATCAAATTATCGGCCGTCGTCTCCCTACCGAGAACGTGCCAGAGCCTAAGTTGTTCAGAATGAGAATCTTTGCTCCAAACACCGTTGTTGCCAAGTCTCGTTACTGGTACTTCTTGCAAAAGTTGTACAAGGCCAAGAAGGCTTCCGGTGAGATTGTCTCCGTCAACGTCATCTCTGAGAAGACCCCAACCAAGGTCAAGACCTTTGGTGTTTGGATCAGATACGAGTCTAGATCTGGTATCCACAACATGTACAAGGAATACAGAGATGTCACCAGAGTTGGTGCCGTTGAGACCATGTACCAAGATTTGGCTGCTAGACACAGAGCCAGATTTAGAAACATCCACATCTTGAAGGTTGTTGAGTTGGAGAAGACCGACGACGTCAAGAGACAATACGTCAAGCAATTCTTGACCAAGGACTTGAAATTCCCATTGCCACACAGAGTCAGAAAGTCCAAGAACTTGTACCAATTCAGTGCTCCATCTACTTTTTACTGATTATGCTGCTCGGGGCTTTGGCACACATAGGCGCATCTTTAGTTATATAAGCTAATATATCTTTCACTAGTAGTTGTTTCTTGATGCCTTCAAGCCAGTAGGGCGTGAGTGTTCCATTTACTGATATGTAAAAGGGCGTGCCCCTCACGTAAATTAGTAGAGATTGACCACCCTGTCCCGGTTAGTAGAGATGGACCACCCTGTCCCGGTGAGTAGACTGTAAAATAGAAACACGAGTCCAGTTCCTATAAGCTCGTCACCATAAGTATTAAATTTTATTGGTTAATCGCGTTCACAAGCGATAAGTTTCGCTGATAAATGTATAGTATTTCACCGGTTTCTCACAGCGCACGTCCTTGTGGTCGGCAAGTCGCCAAGTAGATACGAGTGCACTGCATATCTTCGCAATGCCCTACTACTCCTCCTTCCACGCCCATCGACTGCCAACATAGTGGTGCGGTGCGACTAATACGATTACATTAGAAACCAAGACAATGACAGAAATACAAGACGATTGGAATTCCATTTCGCTTTCTCTACTTGAAAATCCTCATGATTTACGCTTGTGGCAAAGCTTCGTTCACTGTGCTGAATCACAAACGGGATTAATCAATAAGACTCTGAATCATGCTGAGGTTCAAAACTTGAGAACATCGTACGAATCCTTTCTTGAAAGGTTTCCATTCTATTTGAAATACTGGATGTCATATGCTCTTTGGGAAAGGCGATTGAACCACAATGACAAAGCTGATCTCGTCTTTCGGAGGGCATTACAGTTGGGCCAATATGATGTCACCTTGTGGGTCACGTTTCTCAAGTTTAAAATCGAAACGCTCACGAATAACATCGGCGATGTATTGAGACTATTTGAGGCAGCTCGCCTCAAAATTGGGTATCACTATCAAAGCTTTGAATTCTATCAATTATATCTAAAGTTTCTAAATACTTATGCTGACAAAACAAACAATTTCAGGAAAAAGTCCATATTGTTACTTCGAATTATGTTGGAAGTCCCTCTTTACAACTACTCCGCGTCATATGATCAGATAAGGAACTTCATGTCCTCCCCAAGCTCAACAATTGAAGACCTCTCTCTGTTTATGCATGAGACCAACCTTAAAGCTTTGAAAAAGCTGTCTCAAAATAACAAGAAGTTGATGCAGGCAGATCTCGAAAAACTTCTAGCTGACGCGTACATCGTAAACCAAGCAAAAAGTTTTCAATTGTTTAGTTATGAAAGACTCATTACAGGAAACTCGCTGGGTTATGGAGCTTCTCCTACCTCCGTTGACCAACTAGAAATCTGGGACAATTATTTGAACGCCGTTGAGAGCTTGTATCCCTTCGACTATGTCACTCAGCTTTTTGAAAGATCTTTGCTCAGTACTGGCAATAATCCAAAGATAGTGTTGAAATATTTCAATTTTTGCTGTGGGAATCGCAGATTCACTAAGGCGCGTAATGTATTGCGCAAGACAATGCCAACACTTGAACGAAATGCAAGCATCCAATTGCTTTTGTGTTTGACCGATCTCGAAATTGCAAAGGGCAATATTTTATTGGTCAAAGACATGATCAGTAGGTACATCCTGGTCAACAACAATGTGCCTGACTCCATCTTTGAAAAACTTTTGCAAATAGAAGCATTCGTCAGTGCTAACGATGAAGAATATTTGTGCAACTTGGCACACGAGATAATGGTTGTCACAAAATCGCCTGTCTTTTTTGAAAAGCTTACTAAGCTTCCGATCTCGAAGAAAACTCTAACAAAATTCTTTCTCCAATATGTGTGCAAAGCCCCAGAAGAAGCACATGCAAAACTAGCAGCATCCATCGACCTTCAGAGCCAGGAATTTTTCTGGAAGACTCTCAAGACCATGTCAAGTGATACTGATCTCGAAGGTATCGTGATTCCCCCAGAATATGAATAAACGAGAGTTTAAGAGTTTAAACATCTGCCTTAATGTTCTAATTAAATTCCATGGCAATGCATGTACCTGTTGCGATAATCCATACCCCAATAAGCCCGATTCCAAGATTTCTGTCCAAAGTCCATTTGTTTAAGACCATGTAAGTCAAAGCTGATATAACAGTCAAGTTTAAAGCAATCAAGCTAGCATAAAGCTCCCAAGTCAATGTAACGGGCAATGATAAAGATAGACTAACCCGACCTGTTCCTATCCCAGTCATCAACAAATCCCAAAAGCCATTGAAGCCGACTCCTATCAGGATCAATAGACAACAAGAACTAATACATGCTTTAATCCCAAGTGAAGGAGAGTAGTTCAATGCTAACAGTATGTTCATCAATATGTCATTCAAACAACTGACCAAAGAAAAAACGAGTAATCCCATTATATATTCTGAAATTTGCCACATTACGCCAAGATTCTTCAAAAGTAGAATGAGCGTTTTCGTGATAATTGCCATCAATGACAAAGAATTCATTATGCACGCAACATCCATCAATGAGTCAAAAACGTTCAGGTCCAAACGGGAAGCCAATAATCTCGAAACACAAAAAGATATACCCATGACATATTGTAGTAGTTTTAAAGGAAGGTGGAAAGTGGATGCATTCAACAAAACGATTGAAACGATGATTAGCCAAAGTTGAAACCAAATACTGGATACAATGCGGAACTTAAAAGAGCTCTCATTCATAAGTGGGTGCGACAATGATGATCTTGAAACTGGTATAATAAAAAATAATACATTATCAACTATTGTGGAAGTTATGTTCACGATTCGTTTTGAAATGTGTAATGGCGATTCTGGAATTACAGTTTCAAGCTCATTTTCAATTTGATCTACCAATAAATGGGAAGCATCTGTCACGTTATCTTTCGAAATCGATCTCTCTAAATCAGCTGTGAATGGTTCGACGGACCGGTCAAAGCTCGCCAATATAATATGTATAGGGTACAATGAAGTCAAAATCAAGCACTCTATCATGGTTATTTGGCCATCTAAAAGCACGTAACTCAAAATGAGTATCATAACGCAAACGAAACAATACCCTACCAAAAGAGTTTGCCGTTTGTTGACTGTGAAGGGACTCATGATCGAGATAGACCCTACTATGACTGTGAATGAAATGAGATTGGCTCCAATGATCTGTCCCATCACAAGGTTCATTGATTTACTCTTAATCATCAAATGAGAGTTCACGATATCAGGAGCCCCGTTCATCAATGGAAAAACAACATAGCTCAACATTTCACGTCTCATGTGTAGCATTTCCGTTAAGTTGGTGACAGAATGAAGAAGGTAAGTTGACAGAATGATTCCAATCAGTAATACCAATACTAAAACGCATAAGATTAGACCAAGTGAGGAAATCGGCAAGAGAACCCTGGGCAGAATTGTTTGAGAGCAATATATCTTGCGAGCGATTAGATAAAACTCCCCATCACATTCGGTATTCAAATATTGGCACACCGAAAGATTTGATTGACTTCCTATATCACATATTGTTTTTTCCATTTGATCCATATGTCCTTATCAAACTTGCTATTATCGTTCAGAAGTTTCTTGGCCTCCTATCCTCAAACCTGCAGGAAGGTCGATTGCTACTCACACAGATCTACCGTAAGTAAGCCTCGTGCGTACGGATTAGTTCGAGAGGTCGTCCCGGTACAGCCCGTACGGCGAGCTTTCTAAAGCAACTTTCGCTATCTCGATATCCTTATTTATATCTTCAATAAGTGCCTCTAAAATTGTTAGTAAATGGTATTTTCTGGCCGGAAGTTAGCTCGATATATACGAACCTTTTGTTGTGTAGTTTAGTTCTGGGCGGATGTAACCCAATATTACCACTCTTATCGTCGCTCCGTAAAAATCATTATCAAACTTATGTATAATATGGACCTCTGCTGCCTTTTTCTTGTTCTCGTAGAATGGATTCCAGCCTATAGACATGACCATAGGAAGCACTTCAAGATCCGTGCTTTTGAGACACTGTCCATAATTGAAAGAAACAACCTTTCCGTTACTTCTCTCAATGGCATCATCCTGGGAGTCTTCATTTTTGGAAAGTTTACACCATCCAAAATAGATGCCTGCTTCGAGAGTGTCCAATTGACCAACGGGTATGTTGGCTGTCGGTATACCCAATTCCGAGGAGCCTCTACCAAATCCAGATACTACTTCTGCTTCATAATGAATTGGATATGGTGAGCTCAACTCTTTAGGGATATTTGTTTCGGGTCTCATAGTTTGGATTTCTGTGAATTTTCTTATACGACGGTGTTTGTTGGGCTGTCTTGAATTGTCAGCAACGAGACCCCGCGCATGTACCGGAAATTACATCACATTCAATTTTATGTGTTGTGCGCATGAATTGTTCGATCGCCTTCTTCGGATTGTTTTGCCGAGACCTTGAAGTTCGCTCCGAACAGGGATTTTATTCGCCATTATTGTAATTTTTTTAACTTGATATTAAGAAGTTTCTATCTCATATTACTAAACATTCATATTATATTTTGTACGTTTTCAAGAATTTACTTGAATCTGCTCTCCAACTCAGCCAACAATGTCTCAGCATCCTTGGCGAAAGATCTAATACCGTGAGCCAATTTCTCAGTAGCCATAGCATCCTCGTTCAACAAGAATCTGAATTCGCTCTCATTGTCAATGTAAGAGACCTTCTCCTCTGAAGCAGAAGCGGCGGAAGCGGCATCCAAGACCTTTGGCACCTCCTCGGAAGAGTTGATCAATTCCTCCAACAACTTTGGAGCAACAGTCAAGTAGTCACAACCAGCCAAAGCCTTGATTTCACCAACGTTTCTGAAAGAAGCGCCCATAACAATAGTGTTGTAAGAGTACTTCTTGTAGTAGTTGTAGATTTGTCTGACAGACAACACACCAGGGTCGCTCTCAGCATCGTATTCCTTTCCGGTAGAAGCCTTGTACCAGTCCAAGATTCTTCCAACGAATGGGGAAATCAAAGTGACCTTGGCCTCAGCACAAGCGACAGCTTGGACGAAACTGAACAACAAAGTCAAGTTACAGTGGATGTCGTATTTAGCTTCCAATTCCTTGGCAGCTTGGATACCTTCCCAGGTGGAAGCAATCTTAATCAAGATTCTGTCCTTAGAGATACCAATGGACTTGTACAACTCGATGATTTCAAGAGCCTTCTTGATAGTAGCATCTTTGTCGAAAGACAATCTGGCGTCGACCTCGGTGGAAACTCTACCTGGGACAATCTGCAAGATCTCCTTTCCGAACTCAACCAACAATCTGTCCAAAGCAATAGAAGCCTTCTCCTTTGGGTTGCTTCCCTTGTCTTCGGCGTATTTAATTGCAACGTCGATAACCTTGGCGTACTCAGCCTTCTTAGCAGCAGCCAAGATCAAGGAAGGGTTAGTGGTGGCATCTTGGGGGGTGTACTTTGCAATTGAGTCGAATTCACCAGTGTCGGTGACGATAACAGTACCGGTAGCTTTCAAGGATTCCAAAGAGTTAGACATTTTTGTGTGTATATGAGAAGTAGTACGAAATGTTCGGTCACCTAGTGATTAGTCGTCCGTTATATACCAAGACTCCCGGAGGTGCGCACGGGCTACCGACACTCGCTGCAGTCGCCGATTAGTAAGATGTTGGGGCGCACAAACAATTCGGGCCGAGCCCTTTGTTAAGTTGCATATAACAAGATATTACGTTAACCAGTTGCTGCTTGAGAGCAACGTGGCATGTACCCTTGAACTCTGTTGCAAATCTTTATTCAAAAGCGAAGAAGAGATCACATTTTAAGCAGAAATTCCATAATTAAAATTCAATTGTTGTTTGAAGGAGTAACTGATAGATTCTTTTGTGTGTATCTTTGAAAACAATCGAGATTAATTCTGTTGACAATCCCTCCCGATAACCTCATTCTCTCAACGATATCGCGAATTGTGTGGCCCAAAGCAAAATTGGCTCCCCCACTTGTGACGTACTGCATGACAGGGAGCAAGTAAGACTTCAACAGAGGTCATGATCTCCTTTTGCTTACAAAGGCCATGACCTTGAAAAAGAAGTTGTTGATTCAGGCGGGATCTATACAAACGCAAGATTTAACTGTTCCAGTTAACACCGGAAAATTTGTCGATGTTGCAACAGAAATTGGTACTTTTTCTGTGAGCGTATTTATTCGGAACTTTGACGGAAGCAACAAGCACAAGGACAACAGCTTATACAATGTTGATAAAAAATACCCAAATGGCAATTCCGTGCAGGATGCCGACTTAACGGCAGACTCTGGGTTACCTAACTTGAGGATACTCATTAATTTCAAGCCGAAATCGGATATAAATGGTTCTGAACTTTTCTTTGGGAATGAGTGTTCCATACCGGTCAAGGATTATGTCCCAACCACCTTGTTGTCAACAGGTCTTCGCTTTTTCAAATGGTTTTTGAACCCTACTATCGAGACAGATCTCTATGGGGATCGGCCTTACATCTATGGGTTAGCATTGAACAGCTTCTCAAAGCTTGGGATTGCCACTTGTTCTGTACCAGAATTTCTAAAGAGTGAAGAAGAGAATATAACTTGGGAAAACAAGCCCCCAGCATCAACGCTGTCTTTGGACCGCCGCAAATATTTCTGCAATGTTGATAACTCTAAAAACTTTCTTTACGATAAGTCCTTGAATTATTATATGATGTTCGACACTAATTTTTTGAAGTTAGGAGACTCAAATTACAATGTTTCTATACCTGCTTTAGGAAAGCAAACATTCGATGTGAACGTATTACGCTTTGCTAACGAGAAGCTAGACAATATAAACTGGGTAATAAAGAAGAGTTCCAGTGGTAATTTTACCGAAGGAAAATATGGGCTTGTATTAAACTTCCGCTTGGTCGAGGAAGAAGGGGCTCAGATTTAAGAGCACCGTATTGTTTTTTTTTTTTATATATATATATTTCAACCGGAGTTCAAGGGCAGATCCTTTTGTCTCTGTAAGAAATCAATTGACAAAATTATTTATTGAATCCACAAAAATCAATTTTTCCTTTCCTGAAAGTTCTAGTACAAGTTTTAGTTTGCCATTTTGTTGGTCAAGGTACAATGAAACTCTAACTATCAAGTCTAATACCATCTAGAATACTGGTCCCTAGCCCATATACTACCTTGGCGGTATTGAAACATAATTTAACAAGTTTAAATACAACATGACATATAACTACTACTACCAAAAGTTTCAAGAAAGCGAAGTACCACTCAATTTGCAACATTCGCGCATACGCGAATATTGAATAAGCACCAATAATCTAGCACCTTCTATACCATAAGAGTTTGCCGTTCTGGAAGGAACACTACATTTTCCAATAACCAAATAAAAGTATCAGCTTCTCTTTTAATACTAGGTAGATAAAAAAAGGAAATTTACTGACCCTCCTGTTTGATAAAGGGTTTATCGACTTAACTAGAGTTGTTTTATTATTTTTTTGTTGACCTAATGCGGCCTTATCCTTTTTGCCTTTACACGAAAATCTCCTATGGTAGGCAATTTGTTTCTAAATATATATAATTGGTTTTGAATATCTTGATAGTCACAATTTAAAACTTTTGCCAATGATTAAAATATGAATTATTCTAGGTAAGTATTTTTCATTGCCCCAAGAAGCTTTTGTAAAACTACAGTTTTGTTCACAATTTTTTAAGAATACATTGAAAGCTTGAACTTTTGACAATTTACAACAAAAAAACTTCAAGTGTTTATACTCTTTTTATTTTATTTTATTTTCTCTTTTAGATTTAAACGAATAACAATATATATATATTTCTTAGATTTTCTTAATTTATAAGTGCAAGGTCCTGATAAATGTTTTAATCATTCATGATTTGGATTCAAACCCCCGGATTTTACAACGTTTAAGTATTGGCTGTGCTTGCGCACAAAGCAGCCCCGACTCCACTGCCATCTTTCGCAATTCTGATGTGAAGCCTTTTAGAAGAACCTTTCAAAGGGTTAATCAAATTGAATGCTTCTAGAATCTTCTCTTGAAATCCAGGATAATATTCAATCAATGATCCGTCACAACCCACTTCAAAATCATTATCATCATCCGAATACTGCTCGTGAACTCTCAGCACAATAGCAGCCAAGGGGATTGCAGAAAGATAAGCAGCTCTCTTTGCGATAGCTCTAGTGATAGCTTGAATCAAGACCCTCTCTAAGATTGTCGTGGGGAGTCTGAGCTCATTTTGCAAAATCAATTCAGACATTTTAAGATCAATCGAGTCGTCGATTTCCAAATACGATAAGACTTGAGATGAAAGTAAAAAAGGTTCTTTCAATCGATGTGGCAAAGACTGATTTCTGGAATGGAATAAATCAACAAATACTAAACCTTGCTCAAACAAGTCAACGAGAATAACCCTTAAAATTTCTCCCAAAAACATTCCGCTGATCCGTTTTTCAAAGAGATGATAACCCTTGTTGCTTGTCTCTCTGTCAACCATTTCGTCGTATTTGGTTGAGGGTAGAATTTCCAACGAATTATCAAATGATCCCCATTCCATATTTATGACCATTCCGGTGGCAGATTCAGGAATATTAGTCCCAGATAATTTGGGAATGTTTGATAGTGTTTCAAAATACGCTCCATTAGTTCCAGTGCCAAAAATTGAACCAATTAGAGTTCTTGATTTTGAAGACGTTTGATCATTTGCATAAGCCCTTGATAACAATGTTCCAACTGTATCATTTGCTAATGCAGTAACTATAACTGGTAATTTTAGAATGTCCAAATGCTTTTGGAAATACTCCACCACATCTCGGCCCACACAGTCTGGAAGATCAAACCCCTTGGTCCACCTAATCAATTTACCTCGGTCTATCGCAGTTTGGTCAACGGGGAAAGAAAACGTGAATCCCATTTTGAGTTTCGTGGACTCTTCAAGTTGATCATGATGCATTTCTAGAAACTCACCCACTTTGCTTGCTAAGAAAGAAAAAAGTGCATCTGAAGTTGATCCACTCATTAAATCCAATGGTACAGGAGACTTTGATTGCTTCAAACGAAAAGTGTGATCTCCTTTCAAATCTATAGAGCATACCCTGAAATTAGTTCCTCCTAGGTCTGCTGCCATATACAAACCCTTTTCTTTTCCATTAGGGATTTTAGTGACAAATGTTGGTAACATGGGCATATACTCCCTTGCAGGGGTCTCATTCGTCAAACCAGCATCCATTGAGCTAAGAAAATGATTGGTAGCTTTAAAGAGATATGATTCATCGACATCGAAAAGCAGCTCTATTTCAGCAATAGAATTTCGAATTTTGCTTTCCGAATCACTCATTGGGACTTTTAAACTCGAATACTTCTTTGAAGGCAGGTGAAAAAAGGTAGGAGCAATAACTTTTGGAATGTTTACTCCGGCAATAACAATGATACTTTAGCAAAAAAAAAAACAAATAAAATAAAGACACACAACAACCCAAAAACCAGAGAGAGTCAGAGTTGGCAAGTACCGGAGTTTTAACTTTTGCAGGATAAATCAGAGTATTGTAAATATTATGCTGGGTCAGGCTTCCCCGCAAATTCCAAAGCCTCAAGAGAGATTTCGCCCCGCACGGTCAAATCACCTGACTAGGCGAGCAGCCTTAATGTCTAAGGGTTTAATATGGTCTAGTTTCTCTATTTTGCTTAGATTGCATTTTTAAAAAAAGTGTCACCCAATAATCATAGCAAACGACGACTAGCAACAAGGATAATCATTTTTTTTCAGCATTGAGATGAATCTGGATCGACGTATGATATTTGCTCATTTACACCTTGTCGTAAAACTAAAATTTGAGAGTTGGAGTTTGCGTTGCTCATCACGTACCTAATGGTAGTGCCTCGGCTCTGAGATTTGAATTTAACTCGGCCGTTGCAAAAGTATCGAGAGTTCAAATACGTACTTCGTTATAATATTCAATATTTAGAATCAACTTTAAACAGATAAAGGAAATTCAGCAACCCACTCAGAAATCTCGGCCTTAATAGCGTCCAACTTCTCATCCTCTCCATTCAAGACCTTGTTCTTGAAATCCTTCAATTTATTGGCGTCCTTAGGCAAGTTAGCTTGGATCTCTTTAGCGTAGTTCACAGCAAAATCGATATAGCCAACAATCTTCTTGAAGTGTTCCTCCCCAAGTCCTCTAGAGGTCATGGCTGGAGCACCAATTCTAACACCTCCAGGAACCAAAGCAGATTTGTCACCTGGAATAGAGTTCTTGTTCAAAGCAATGTTGATACGTTCGCAAATGGTCTCAACTCTTGCACCGTCGATTTGCTTGTCTTTCAAGGAAACCAAAACCATGTGCGAGTCAGTTCCATCAGAAACCAATGTGTATTCTTTGTTGAGGAATTCGGATTCCAAAATTTTAGCGTTCTTCAAAACTTGTTCTTGGTATTGTCTGAACTCTGGTGTGGCAGCTTGTTTCAAAGCAGTCGCCAAGGCGGCAATTGTGTGGTTGTGAGGTCCACCCTGGTGGCCTGGGAAGACAGAAAAGTTGATAGGGTTTTCCAAATCGTACAACACCTCTTGTCCTGTTTTAGGGTTGATTGATCTAACACCTCTTCTAAAGAAGATCATAGCACCTCTTGGTCCTCTCAAAGACTTGTGGGTTGTGGTGGTGACGATGTCAGCATATTCAAATGGCGATGGAATGACACCACTAGCAACAAGACCGGAAATATGGGCCATGTCGACAACCAAATAGGCACCGACTTTGTCTGCAATTTCACGCATCTTCTTGTAGTCGATCAAACGACAGTATGCCGAGGTACCAGCCACAAGAACCTTGGGTCTGTACAAAACAGCAGTCTTCTCCAACATGTCGTAGTCAATCAAACCTGTCTCCAAGTCAACTCTGTAAGGCATGGTTTCAAAATAAGTAGACACAGCAGAGATCTTTCTGGAGTCTGTTTGGTAACCGTGAGACAAATGACCACCATGTGGCAAGTCCAAGCCCATCAATCTCTCGTGAGGCTTCATGATTGCTTGATACACTTGCAAGTTTGCTGGCGATCCAGATAAGGTTTGAACATTTACTCCCCATTTATCGGAAGTAACATTGAAGGCTTTCAAGGCTCTTTCTTGACACAAAATTTCCATTTTGTCAATTTGCTCATTACCACCGTAGTATCTTGCACCTGGGTAACCTTCGGAATACTTGTTACACATTGGAGTTCCCAAGGCATCGAAAACAGCCTTGGTAGTAAAATTCTCACTAGCGATTAAGACAATGGAGTGTTTTTGTCTCTCAACTTCGGCCTTAATGATGTTGTCGACTTCAGGGTCTGTGTCAGCCAACCGGCCTTCCACCAAGTTTCTGTGTTTTTCAGATAAAGCGTAGGACATTCTTGAGTATGGATGGGGGATGAGAAAATAATTTATTTGGGGATATTCATTTACACTTATATAGACGGGGGCCAAAATGACTCTGTTTCGCGCTTCGGAGTCAATTTCATAATTTCAGCACCCATAAAAAATGACAACTTCATCGAGTGCGACTCGATCGACTCGATCGACTCGATTCGTTCGAAATCTTCATATCCTATTTTCATACACGAAAAGTCTTGGGTTTGGAGAATGATAACCAGAAAAAAAGGTGTAAAATCTTATCAACAGTAGGTTAAAAATCTCAAACCGAAGCAAAGTCATTTAATATAGGGTAACTCTCAATCTGTGAGAAATAGCCAACTTCGGAATTACCACACACAAGCAGCTTATACCACTGATGGTAAACAGATACAAATTATAGTTTGTATAATGCGTACTAACCAAGAAAAGAGTTATTGGAACCATCATCAAGAACTTCTTGGTGGGGGTGTATTGATCACCGTTGTCAATTTGTTCCCACATAGTCAAGTTGTCATACGCTCCTGAATTGAATTCAAAAGGCGTTCCTTTTACCTGGTGGAACATAATGTAAGATCCAATGTTGTAGGTAACATTAGTCATTGTCCATCTCCAGTCATTATCAAGAGCTGTGATAAAATCAAAGAATAATTTTAAAAATATGATGATAACAATGTGGATCACCCAAGCACCCTTATAATGGACCCAATCAGCATTCAAATTTGGGTTCAAAGATTGGTCAATTTTTGTATCCAAGGTGTCTGGCTCAAGGTGTTGGATTAAGGAAGAGGATCTTCTCTTCCTTGTGTTGACGCCATGCGTGTGTGATGCGGTTGGAGTAAGGAGTCCATCCTTATCAACATTAGCTCGTTTTGGGCTGCTCATGATGTTGTTTGTATTGTATTTCAGTTTCTCAATTAAAGCTACCCAGATTGCTTAAGGCACTATAGTTATTTTTTTCAACGGGTCAGAAGTTAGAGCTTGCACACTTTAATGTGGATTCTGGACTTTCGGACTTTAACTTGAAGGCGTTTGAACCTTGCCTCGTGTGTGTTCTTGGCGAGTTACCCGGATAAGTCACGTGTCACTCACAAAACTTTACTGTATACTAATATGCAAATGTTGCACAGCCAGTTTTCCTTGAGCGGAAGTACTGGCACGCACAGGTGTCAAGATTCGTGATTTGAATTTGGTGAGGGTATTATCAGTAATATGTTAAATGGGTTAGGTAGTTACATATGGTGGTAACCTTTATCGAGTAAGAAGGGTTTCACTAACTTAAAATCGATTTTTTTCTTCACGCAATTTTCCATTGCAACAATTTGCACTCCTATACTAGGGCCTTTTGACCTTCAGTCACCAAACCAAAAATATTCATTAGGATTCTTCTACGTATTTTTTTTGCGGTCGCCAAAGAAACTTCCATTTTGTATGTTTTTTTTCTCAACTCCTTCTGAAAGAGTATTCGCATATTACTTGTGGCAAGCTTGACCTGTCAAGACCAACCATGTTGCAATGTTGATTGCAGCTCATTATTGTTACCTCAAAACTAATACGAGTTATAATGATAACCACGTAAAACTCAAAAAAGAGAAACTATGAGGTTGCCACCAATTATACTCTTGGAATAGATCCTCGTTAGCCAAATTTACATTTTTGTGCTGACTACGCGACGCAGCATCAGAATAACAAACCGGACGTACTGCCTTTTTATTATTATAAGCAAATATAAATAGTCATTAAGTAAACCAGCACTTCTTTGATCATTATAAATTACAAGAAAATATAAAGTTAGCTAAAGTAGCCCTTAACTGTCTGAACGATACTCGTTGATACCCCAAATAATGCTGCGAAAATTACCTAGGTGTAAAATGTACAGATTGCAAAGGTTCCAAAATTACTCTTCTTGAATATAGTCAGAGGTGCAAATTTATTTTCCGACTTGGCTACACAAACATTTTTCGTAAAATAAATCACTAAACGGCGGAAATTAGCTGTGAAGAAAGCTGAAGTTACATAGGGATCGGTATGAAATCGAAACGCAACGGGCCGAGATTGCGCGCTTTCCCCAGCTGAGCCAGGATGTTGTGGTTTTCTTGCGTTGCACGAGAACGCTCTGCCGTACTGGAAAAAAAAGTGTAAGTATATCCTACTTCTAGGCTAAAACTTGATTTTGAAGAAGGGTCAACATTCGAATTGTGAGGACAGCATCTTGTTAATATTTTGAGCGAAACTTCAAAATAATTTAGGACGGAAGAAGCAAAAGGCACTCTTAAAAACCGTAAGAATGCCGAAAACAACAACCAATGATGTGTTTCGTTTCATCCCGAATATAATTGGATATATTCGGGTCTTTAGTGCGATTCTATCGTTCCTTACAATGAAGAACCACCCTGTCTGGACGCTGGTACTTTATGGTATATCAGGATTCCTCGATGCATTTGACGGATATGCTGCAAGGAAATTTGACCAAGGTACACGATTTGGTGCTGTTCTAGATATGGTCACTGACAGGTGCGCAACGTCGTCATTGATTTGCTACTTGTGCGTCATTTACCCACAATATTGTGTTGTTTGGCAGTTGCTCGTTTCATTGGATTTGTCTTCTCACTACATGCATATGTATGCTATGTTATCATCAGGATCAGCGTCCCACAAAAACGTGGGCGAGAAGTCAAA
Organism: Metschnikowia vanudenii; assembly: GCA_030583145.1. Lineage (NCBI taxonomy): Eukaryota > Fungi > Ascomycota > Pichiomycetes > Serinales > Metschnikowiaceae > Metschnikowia > Metschnikowia vanudenii. The sequence continues at coordinate 20,683 of JAJMHT010000125.1, forward strand.
GCTCTTAAACCTATATTATACAAACAGGAAAGTTCTCTTCTTCGTTTGTTTGGCGAATGAGTTGTTCTACATGGCAACATACTTGCACTACTATAATTTTTTCTGGATGGGCACACTCTTGGGATGGTTGAGTGCTCCAATCTGGATTTTCAAGCAGATTGCCAACTTGGTGCAGTTGAAAAATGCGGCCTTGATTTTGGCCGAGAAGGACGCATTAGAAAGATCCACCAAAGTTAATTAGAAAACCTAAATGAACATATTAGATTCAATTTAATAATAACCTATGGCCATAAATATCATCTTGACATTCTCTTCAAGTAACCATACCCACTTTGCTCATTCGTTCTCTTTTTCAAGAATTCAAGACCTTTTTGAGAATGTGTACTAAATTCGACAAGTAAGTTCGTATTCTGAATATCATCTAGTGAAAAACTTTCTCCAGAAATCTTGCCCTCTAGCTCAAAGCAATTTGAAAGCCCTTTCAAGTCTCCTAGTCGTTTGAAACCAGAAATACCCATACTCAAGAAATTCAAGCACTGTTTGAATAGTTCTTTTCTATCCACATGTGACGGGGTCTCATCTTGTCTTAAAAAATGGAGACATATCCCTGCAAGTTCGTAAAAAGCTGATGAAATAAGTGATGTATCACCAACACAAAAGGCCATAGGTAGCATGGCCAAGGCTAATGTGTATGCATCAAGGTTACTCCCAGATTTGGCGAGCACTTGGACCAAACAACAGCATCCTTCTGATAAGAAAGGCAGAAACCCCAGGATTTTAGAGATTTCCATTTGTTGTAATATAAGTGAGAATGCTCGCAATGGCACCCCTGACTGGATCAAAATTTTGGATTTTATCATGCTCAATTTTAGGAAGGAAATTAAATGCGATTGAAAATGCCGCGTTGGCTTTGAAGCGCTGATTTCATGGGGATCTAAGACCCTTAAAGCTTCCGCAAAATTACCTTGAGCTGATTCTATTACTGCAGTTAGTCTTAACCTTTCAATGCGAGATTCTTGATCTAACTCGCCATATGCTGGCAAAGAATCTAACATCTCAGCGGCCAAACGCAAGCGCCCTTTTCTTAAAGAGTGTTCCACAGACTGGAACATGAGTTTGTAATATGAGGGTTGGTGTTGAGAAGCATCATTCATATCATGAGAGGGAAATTCTTGATCTTCCAACCCACGAATGGAACCATAGTAGCGTCTTGCGCGGAGTTTGAATTCTAGAATGTCAAAAGCGGTACCACACATCTCAGAATAACTCAGTCCCAATTCAGTGTATAGGTTGGCCAAATGAGGAAAGCCAACATATTCCCATAAATCTGATGTAGCATGGCATGCCCCTATGAATGAAGTCATATGGTCATTAATCGATAAGTAATTGGACTTGAAAAGACTCTCGTAGTACTTTCCAAAACAGGCATTGCTGTTCATGAGATATTCCGATTCGAACCTGTAGCTGATCGCTGCTAACAGAAGTGAAACACTCAGGGATTTTCTAACAAGAGAATCAAGAAGCTGCAGATCGTTTTTGATCTGGCTGAAAGTACGGTTGCTCCAAAGAGAAGGGTTCTTTCTCACGAAATCAAATAACCAAGATAGAATGTAAGTAAGCGTTGAATTATCTTTATTTTCACGAGCAACAGAAATTGCTTCCTCTATTGAATCCAAAGCCTTTTCATTTTCACCAAAGTACTGATGCAAAGAAGCTTTGGAAACTAAAGCGAAATGGTAAAAATAGCGTGATCCCTTTGATACCATGTAATCAAAATATCGATGCAATGAGTCAAAAGAGCCTCGATAATCTCCAGCCTTAAGCATTTCCAAGTATGTGAGGTAATGTATTGAAGAAAGTTCGCCCTGATATGAGCCATTATAATCGCCACATTCTAGATCTGATGAAGCCATAAGCGTGAACACCAGTCGAAGGGCTTGGGGAGTAGATGTGCCATATCTCTGTAATAAAACTATCTGGTTTTCAACCAAAGATTCCATATAGTTGATAGTTAGATTTCTAGTCCCCAATTGTTTTTTGTAAAGTTGGGGAATACCGATCAACTCGAGATTTGAGTTAAGTGTTTTATAAAACATTTCATCTCCACAAATTGAATCTCGCTCTTTGGCAATAGACTTATTCTCATTCTCTTTAGAAGTTAACAGGAATTCAAAAGTATCAGATCCCATATATGAAGATTGCTTTTTCTCTTCTTCGATGCCTTGTAACTTTTTGAAGAGATCCGACGTAGTTTGACGATACTGGCAGAAATTAATAAACAATTGCGAGATTTCATCAAAATTCAATAATTTCATTGAGACAGCCAATCTTTGGGAGAAGCGACCAATAACTGATCTCTGAGATATCTTCCGAGGTCCTCTATATGATATAGTGAGTCGACTTGCCACAAAGTCGTAAGTTTCATTCACAATGAGAAATAACTGATCAGCTGACTCAACACCCCATAAAATAGCAAGAATCCTCGATTGGATAATATCAACATAGCGATTAATCAGATCTTTGTATTTATTTGAAACACAATTTTGCCCATGCTTTTCACATATTTGTGTAATTGAGTGGCACAAAGAAAGTAATGTCGGATTGAGTAAGTTTTCGTTGTCTTCGGTCAAAGGAAATCCTTCAAGATAGTGTGACAAAAATATTAGCAAGTATTTGCCCTCAGGTACCTCATTTGACAAATAAAGCTTTAAAATAATGGCCAAAGTTATGGTTTGAGGTGATAGTTCCTCAGTCATTAGATTTTGAATCAATACTCATGTACTCATCATCTGAGTGATCTTGCAAGACTAAACAAACAAACAGATCACGTGCCCCAAAAGGTTTCCACAGGGCCGCGACTGTGGGGTACGGCGTTGGCCAGATTGATTCCATTTTTTTGGCCAACTGTGGTGGAAGAAAACCAAAGATTGACTTTTCTTTTTGTATTTAATTCCTAAATCTAAAGGTAAGAAAATTAATTAATACATTCATAATATTTCAATATAGTATTTGGAGGGAATATAAAATGCTTAACTTCGTGTGATTATTGGAAAACGACTCACCGCTTTAGCTATCGTTAGTAATATCGTGTTTCAAGCGCGGAAAAGATTGTGCTTCAGAAATGAACACCATGTAAATTTTTTTTTTTTTTTTTTTGCAACTGAAGCAACGTTGTAAATTTATAGGAAATTAGAATAATTTTTATGGAAATTTTTTCCACTGCTCATAAGAATATTAATGTAAACCATACAAGAAAGATTTATTAAAAAAAAGAAAATAGTAGTTAAGAACTTTTATTTTTTCAGAATTTTCCCAAAATTTCAATCATCAAGAAGAAAGTATTGGTGGAGCAAAATACAATCCCCTCCTCTTTCTGAATCCAAACCATACGTATAGTAATAACCCTCCGATGTTATTACATTAATGTAAATTAGGTTTGGGTCTTTAGGCAAAAGCGACAAGTTAGACGAATGAGCCGTGCTTGAATGATTATCTTGCGGGTCGACCATGGAAGTATGATCCGATACTTCATTTGCCCCTCCAAATCTTTCATCAAGAACGGCAATTGATTTTACATCCTTGCCCATAGTTTGTAGTTTTAAAGATGCAAAATGCCTCGTGGGTTCCAAGATCGACGAGAAACGTGATGGTAAGTAGTCTCCCATTTTCTGAGCAGCCTTTCTTCCAAGATGCTGCGATGAACGGCGAATAAGACGTGCTACAGACAACCTGTTTTGGTCCACTATGGGTTCATTTTTGTCTCTTTGTTCATCCCCACCACTGATGTTTGAATACCCCGATGTAAGACTTCCGTAAGAATTTGTTGAGCTTTGGGATAGCTTTCTTTGCTTTTTCGATAAATCCATCATACCGTCATCGCTGTAATCTTCTGCTTCAACATCACTGTCATCTCCATCATCTTCAACCAAACCATCATCTCCATCATCTTCACCATCATCTCCATCGGAAAATTCTTGCTCAACAGATTTTCTGACTGATCTTGTTTCCAGCTCCTCTTCATCTTCCTGGTTTCCTTCCGAAGCTGATACACGAGCTGTGCTTTCACCATCTTTCGATGATAAGCTTACCTCAGCTTCTTCTTCAATAGTTTGGTACTTAGAATTTCCGTTATAGCTTTTAGATCGGGAATTGCGACTCTGCTTTTGCTTGTTCGCTAAGAGTTCGTCTTCCCCAAGTCGGAATATATGAACGGTTTCGCTTGAGCTTGTTGCAACAATATACTTGTTATCGTTACTGAATGCCACTGAAAAGATCTTTGTTGGATAGGTTCCTCGTCTAAATTGATACAATTTGACCCCCGATTTAACATTGAAAACCCGAACGATAGTTCCTTTGTCTGAAGCTGTAGCAAGTAGGGAACCATCTCGAGATAGACACATAGCAGATAATGCCGACTTATGTGCTTCAATCACCGCCAATGGTTGTAGTGAGGTGAGATCAAATATTATGGCATCGCCAACTCTGTTTGGGGCATTGCTCACAGATTGAATATTATTTTGCGCAGAATGAGTTCCCCCGTTTGTATTAATTCCATTAACAAGAAGCGATTCGTGTGTAATTGTTTTAGGAGGCGAAGGATAAGCCAAAAGACTGGCACCATCGCTGCCAGAAGCGTCCGATAAAGCACATAGCAGATTCAAATTGGGAGACGTCTCGATCGTATGAAGTAAGCTCATGTTTTTAATATCATAAATATAGATTTGTTCTTCGAGCAATACAACCATCCTCTGGCGAATAAGTTTCACCAGTAAAATTGTCGACGGAAAAATCAAATCACAAATTGTTGTTTGTCTTTTGGTGTTCAAGATCTTAAGTTTCCTTGGCAGAGAACCAACCTCTTCACCTAATCCAACGACAGCAACAAGGGACGTACAATAAAGCATTTCAACAATTCCTACTGATTCTTCTCTTCTAGCATGCGAACATTTGGCAACACTCGGTTTGCAAGTATAAATTCGGTAGCCGTTGCTAAGGCCAAGTGCCACACAAGAAGCATCCTGGTTGAATGTGATATAGTTCACTTGAGAAGATCCATTGGTAATACTTCGGGAGGATTCCAGCCTGATTTCAATATCTTGTGGCAGGGACATACTTATACAAATGGGATATGGTAATTCAGCGTTCAATCGGCAAGTCAGCAAACAGTTAAGTGTTTAGTTAAGTGTCTTGGCGGCGCAAATGTATACCTCACCCCTTGGAACGGACCTGCACATTGGTATTTTGATAACTCACATGGTGGTACGTTAATGAAATTCGTCTGAGATAAATATATAAAAATTTAAAGTAATAAAATATGGATATGATTGATTCACTAGCTAGGTGATGGGAGGTTGGTTCAGGATTAATGAATTGGGTGTCGCTTGTGTTTAATACTACCCAACTTTCGATATGCTGGATAGGCTAATTCAAGTGTTTTGAGCTGTGGGGTCAGCCTGTCAGGCTCCTTGGTTGTTCTTTTTTTTTTTTTTTTTTAATTCTTAGTTACTCATCCGAATCCCCACTTCAATATCAGGGCTTGCGATCGCAGTGTAATACCGTCACTCACAAATATACAATTATGCTGACTTAAATTTTGACCAAATCTCTGATATTAAATATTCTTCACTAGCCATTCACCGAAATTGTCTATCATTCTTTCGGTAATATCATGGATACAACCCTCCTCGTAGTACACTTGGGAGTCAAAATTTGAGTTGAGGTACATATCAGTCCACAGCTTAGAAATAGCCGGTGGTACCAACGGATCATTGTCATAAAACGTAGCGAATAGCTTGATCTTCTTGAAAGGATATTCTTCAAAAATTTGGGTATCTTCCGTACTCAACTTGTTATGAAGAGCTTCTGGATAAAGAGATCTCTGATTCTCCTCCAAGTTCAATTCCTCATATGAACTGTAAAATAACTTTTTATCAAATGTTTTTGTTTCCTTCAATCTGTTGACGAGCAACGTGGTGAGATCAGAACACCCAATATTTGGGTTGATTATGGAAACACTTTCGGGAAATTTATTTCCGAACCTAATGACAGTATGGCCTCCTTGAGAATAACCAGAGAGAATGTTATTGAAGTTAATTTTCACGCCCTTATCTTTTATAGCACGACTAAGAAATCTGTCCAAATTGAGGCTTCCCCCAAGGTAGTCCATAACAAGCTTTATATCTTGCACACCACCATCTATGCAACTGACCATGTCCATTGCATGTGTTTCGTTTTTGGACTTCCAGCCAGAATTACGTAACTTCTCGATTTCCCTCTCACCATGATTTCTAGCATCGAAAGTCACTGCAATGATTGGTATATCTGATGAACGGGTTACTTTTGACAAGATTTTTGATGCAACGCCTCGCATATAAGTGTAATCACCTCCCCTATGATGAATCAAGTACAATACATTGATTTGAATTGAGTCAGGAGTATCAGGGTTTTCATTGAATTGCTGGACGTATGAGGCGAGTACGTCAGTATTGTAAAGGTAACAGGAGATACCGCCCAAGAAAATCTTTTTTTCGGATATTTTAGATTTGTCAAACTCTAAATTCAACATTTTTCAGTTGATGGGTTACCCTGGCAGAATCGGAAAGAATAAACTAACTCAAAAACCAATCGATAACTTCCGCGCGGGTCTCCTCAGCAATTCACCAAACACGTGAAAATTGTAAAGGGATCATCCATTTTGGCTGTGTAATTTTTAGCGCCTTCTAATGATGAGTAGTATTAAGGGGGCGAATAATTAAATTTGAGGCCTCTGAATTATTAAAATCTTCATGATGAAAAAAAAAAAAAAAAAACATGATATATCAGTAACAGAAAAATTGATCCAATGGTCTTAGCACACTCATAAGACGTCTCCACGAATGCAGGAGAATATAGGCCCCCACATAATAATCTCGCAACCCCACCAACTTTTGAACTTTACTAACATCACCTTTTTCAAAACCATATCATAAAAAGGATACCAGTTATGTCGCAAGAAAAATCAAAAGAAGATACCGAATATTCCAAAAGTGCTACCTCGAAACTGGACCACTCATTTGAAACGGGCATAGGTGGAAATGTTGTGAGTAAGAAACATTCTAAGTCTGAGGTTGAACTTGAATCACAATTAGAGTACACTCCAATCGAAGAAATCCCTGCCATTGTCGAGAGGCTTAAGATTTCTTTTCACAAAGATAGGAAAACTCACTCTTTACAATTTCGTTTGAACCAGTTGCGTAATATTTATTTTGCTCTTCAGGATAATATAGGGGATATTTCGGCCGCTTTATATAAAGATTTTTCTCGTGCTCCATCAGAGACCATGAATTTGGAATATGCCCCATTTATGACTGAGTTGATTCATACAATGGAAAACTTACAGAACTGGTCCAAACCAGAGCCCGTGAAAAATTTACCCTTGAACTTGATGACTTCCCCAGTCTATGTCGAGAGAGTCCCATTAGGTACAGTGCTTGTCATTTCTCCATTTAACTATCCTTTATTGTTGACTCTTTCTTCACTTATAGGCGCAATTTCGGCAGGTAACTGTGTGATTTTGAAAGTATCAGAATTTGTGCCTACTTTTTCCAACGTGTTAACTAAAATGCTTACAAAATGTCTTGACCTGAGTATTTTTGCCATGGTTAATGGCGGGATTCCTGAGACCACTGCACTTTTGGATCAAAAGTTTGACAAAATTATGTACACGGGCTCAACAAAAGTCGGAACAATAATTGCTAAAAAAGCTGCTGAAACATTGACCCCTGTGCTCTTGGAATTAGGTGGAAAGTCGCCTGCTTTCGTTTTAGATACAGTGACTGACAAAGACATAAAGACTATTGCGAGGAGAATCGTTTGGGGTAGGTTCACAAATGCTGGTCAAACCTGCGTAGCCATCGATTATGTTTTGGCTGATGCTAAGATCAAAACCAAATTAGTGACTGCCATAAAGCAAGTAATTGGAAATGAGTTCTATTCAAATTTGAACAAGGAAGACTCTTCATACACACATATTATTCACGAAAGTGCTTTTGATAATATGTGTAAGATGATTGAAAATACTTCTGGCGATATTGTGACTGGGGGAGAACCCGATTCAAAGTCTCGTTTTATCCCACCAACAGTGATCGATAACGTGGACTGGGCAGATTCTACCATGCATCAAGAGATCTTTGGTCCTATCTTACCCATAATAACCTTTACTGATCTAGAGGAAGCTATTGATGAAGTTGTCAAAAGGCATGACACACCTTTAGCGCTGTATATTTTTACTTCTGGTGCTACACTGCGTCTGAAAGACCCCCAAATTGATCTCATCAGAACATCCATTAGGTCTGGTGGTACCATTGTCAACGATTCAATATTACATGTTGGACTCGCAAATGCTCCATTTGGAGGTATCGGGCAATCTGGCCATGGCGCATATCATGGGTTTTACTCTTACAGGGCTTTCACACACGAGAGAACAACCATTGAGTCTAGTCTCAGAACCGAGTTCACTTCAAAGGTAAGATACCCACCATTTACTGGGAGTAAAGATAGAGTTATCCAAGCCTCTATGATTCCGTACAATCAGAGCGTGTGGTTTGACCGTTCTGGGAATGTTGCACTTTCAGGGCCTGGTTTACTTTGGTCTGTTTGGCATAGGGTTTCTGAGATTAGTGCTTTGATTTACCGTTTTGCATCTTCCTAAAGGAGATGCGGTTGCTATGGATCACCCGGAAAGTAAATTTCACTACCAGGACTTCAATATGCCTCTTCCAATTTGAAATTCATCACCAGGTGTTAAGCTTTCAGGATTTGGTTCTCACATTTTGTCAGACTACTAGGGCGGTATCCGACACGGTGACCAAATGTATGACCAGCACGTCAACCAAAAGAACAGTTTTTAAGCTTGAATTGATGAAATTAAATTATTTAAAAAAATAGGCTGTACGCCTAAAGTATCAGCCTTATGCAACAATATATTGGTGTGACTGGATGCAAGAATTATGATTTACAGCGCGTTGGAAGTTCATGGACCAGGAATTTTCACCCAATTTATTAGTGTTCAACAAGTCGCGCCTTGGAAAGAGGGAAACCTGCATACGAAAATTGGATTAATAGTTACACTTCGAAAGAAGTCGTAACTACAACTTCATTCATTGATCCATTACCAAAAAATGTCGTTCATTCTTAAGATAAAAAACGCGGGGAAGTTGCACGAGATAAACCTTGACGAGAGCTCTACTGGATCCGAATTAAAGCAAAAGATTTGGGAAAAGACTCAAATTCCAAGCGATCGTCAGAAGATCTTGATCAAGGGTGGCAAACTAACCGACGATGTTGTCATATCATCACTCGGTTTGAACTTAAAGTCGCCTGTTATGGTTTTGGGAACTCCCGATAAAGACTTGCCAACCGGTAATTCTCAAAAACCAGTGTTCTTGGAGGAGCTTAATGATAAACAGTTAGCGAAAGTTTCTCAGGATCCTTCCGGCTTGCAAAATTTGGGTAACACATGCTACTTAAACTCTTCATTGCAAACTATCTTTAGCATGAATGATATTTGCAAGAAGATTCAGAACTATAGTGGTACAGGTAACCCGTTGGTGAAAGCATTGAAGTCCCTATTCGATTCAATGTCGAAAAAGCAAGAGAATGTAGCGCCTATGGTAGCTTTGATGCAATTCAGAAACCAATTTCCACAGTTTTCTGAGCAAGAGATGGGTGTCTACAAGCAACAAGATGCCGAAGAGGCCTTTTCGCAGTTGTTGAGTAGCTTGGGATCTGTTCTCGAAATTGATGACTTATTAAGAATCACATATAAGGTGCTGTCAAAAGACATGACATCCGCGGAGGAATCTGAGTCCACGGAGATTGGGTATAAGCTCAATTGCTACATTGATATCAAGACAAACTTTTTGAGGGATGGCATCTTAAATGGATTGAAAGACTCAATTGAGAAGTACAATGAAACTTTGCAAGCCAACACCGAGCATCAACTTACCAAAACTATAACTAGGTTGCCAAAGTATTTGACAGTACATTTTGTGAGGTTTTTCTGGAGAAAAGACACTAAGAAGAAGTCTAAGATTTTGCGGAAAGTTCTGTTTCCATTTGAATTAGATTTGGCTGAGATGTTAGACGAGTCCATAAAATCTGATAAGATTTCCGTCAGGGATCAATTGAGAGCTATCGAAAAAGATAATGCGGACTTGGTACGTGACTTCAAAAAAGCGAAAAGAGACACTAGCTTAACTCCACAGCAACAACAAGAAGAAGAAGAAATGAAAGTCGCTTCTATCAAATCAAAATTCAAGGATGATTTTTCTGGCATCTTACCGAAAGCTTTTGACATTGATAATGCAACAGAAAACCCATCTTCTGTTTACGAATTGACCACTGTTATTACACACTCAGGAATCTCTGCGGATTCAGGTCATTATCAAGCTTTTTCCAGAGATGAAAATGATTTGGATGGAAATGTTTGGTGGAGATTTGACGACAACAAAGTTTCTACTGTCAACAGGGAAAAAATCGAAAGTTTGGCTGGTGGAGGAGAGAGTGACTCTGCGTTGATTCTCGTATACAAGGCAAAGGGGTTGTAAAACCTGCCAATTGAGTCAATTACTGGATATATTTAACAAAAAATGATATTCCTACTAAGCACCCAGTAGCTTCCAAGAAGATCTCGTCCTAAGATAAAACGACTATAAATTGTGAACTAGTTTTTTGAACTGCTCAACTTCTTCCCAACAGTTGAGCGCTTTTCCTTTGTTATCTTTCAAACAGCCAATCACCGTTTGTCTCGCATTAAGAATTGCCTCATCGAGTTCAATTTTAAGCAGTGAAGCGTTTGCTTGCAAAGTTTTGGAAAGAGACGAGATCTTTTCATTTGAAGAGCTATAAGAAACAGCATCCTTACCGTCTTTCAACAATGCATCAGATGCTGAGTTTTGATACTTCTTTATGGTCTCAAGTTCCAACTTCTGCAATTCAGATGCAACTCTCTCTTGGATATAGCTTTCAGTATATTGTGCTCTGGTATAGTCGGACTCTTGGGAGTTCTCTAAGTGGGACAAAAACGAAGCACTGTATTCAACTGGCGCTTTGGGGGAGAAAACCTTTGTTTCTGGTTTTGAAGCTGAGGATCCCATTTTTAACTGTTTGTTAGTTATTTTGCAAAACAATTAAAAAAAGCATCAAAATAAGTGAGCTTTCAAGCAAAGTTTCCTTATATTCGAAACAATAATTTTAGTTATCTTCTGGTACATACCGAAATACCCTTGAGGTTCTATTATTCTTGCAAGTTCTCCCTCGAGAATATGAATTGGACACATAGTCGTGCGCGAGCCAAACTTTTACTTCGGTACTTACTTCCAAGTGATGTAGTTTTCTCCCCCATATTTTCGGGTACAATTTAATAATGTAAGACTGTATTCGGGCTCTTGTTTTAATCTTTTTACCCATCATATTATAAGGATTCGAAGACATAGAAAGGTATATTACTTATGTACGTCCAGGTGTTCGGCTGTAGACACACCCCGGTCCCCCTAAATGGCTGTATTGAATCTTGCATTTTCAAGTGAGAGCTTTGAAAAAGTTTAGTTGACCTTATATTCTGTTTATGTACTAGACAGTTGGTGTAAACAAATGTTTCATGGTTTGAAGAGCAAAAGTAGTTGCTAATGTTTTGCGGCGCGCACGACCAAGCGAGAATTTATTGAAGGCTCTTGAGAGTTCGAGAAGCACCATCACTCACACATCGACAACTATGGCTGTGCAATATCATCAACCTTCAAACTTTGACAAGTTCAAAATGGGCGCTATAATGGGCGGCTCTGTGGGTGTATGTGTCGGTGTCTTATTTGGTGGTTTCACCATTTTGCAACATGGAGCTGGTCCAAATGGAGTCATGAGAACTTTGGGAAATTACATCATGGGCTCAGTCGCCACATTCAGTTTATTTATGTCGATCGGTTCTGTTATCAGATCCGACACTGGATATCTTGCTATTGAAAGATCGTTAGTTCAATCCCAGAGACAAAAAATTCGGGAACTTTATGGCTTGCAAAACTAAGCCGTGCGTCATTAAGGATAATTTTGTGTATAGTTCCATCCCTAATTCTACTCATAGTTCGAAAGATTGTAAATAAACGAATTATTTGGAAGTACGGTAGATGATATCGAACCATTTTTTTTTTTTTTATTCTAAAGATGTATCCATGACAAGTTTCTTTGTTGCCGGGCTCGACAGACCAAGGTTGTACTCGTACGTGATCCCAAATTCAGGTACATCGTAGAACTGTGACTTTCCACACAGTTTTGCAAGCTCCAAGAACAATTCTTTAGGCTCTAAAATAGGCTCGGAACTTAACTTGAACGTTCCAAAATGAATTCCCATTATATTTGAAGTTTCGATCTGTGACGCGATTGTCACGCATTCTTCCGGCGATATGTGCCTCGGTCTTTGATGCCAAGAAGGACAATATTGTCCAATCGGCAATAAAGATAGGTGAACGGGCCCAAAATTTTGGCCGATTTTATCGAAAAGTTCTTTCGAAAAGCCTGTATCACCTGCATGGTAAACAATAGACTTTCCATTTCGGCGAATCATGAAAGACCCCCACAACGACGTATTAGCATCCACGACATGCCTACCTGACCAATGCATAGCAGGGACAAATACGAGTTCATAATTATCTGGGAAAAGAGATGCATTCTCCTTGAATATATGCTTGTTGAGAGGTAGACTATCCCACCAATCCATTTCAATGACATTATTGATTCCTTTCCTCGCAAGTACCAGCTTAAGCCCCAAGGGCACAACCCAAAGAGCAGAGTTGCCGATTTTTTTGGCAGATTCCATCTCTAGATGGTCAGGGTGATTGTGAGAAACTAAAACGAGATTTAAATTGTTATCCGTAGCATAGTTGACATCCTTTAGAGACATAGGTGATTTGACAAGGCGCTTTGGTCCAATGTTATTCGCAAAAAGATGATCACTGAAAATGGGATCTGTTATAATGTTGATCCCACTTATCTGTATAAGAGCACACGACTGGCCCAACCAAGTGAACAATAATTGTTGGCTCACAGGAATAGATTCATCTTTTGTTTTCAGTAAAGCCTCAAATACTCCAGATGCCATGCATTCCTTCAAAATATTAGTATTTTTTCTCAAAAGTTCGTAATTTGGTTCAAAGGTCTGCAAAAGATCCTTCACTTCAGCAACCCCTCCTTCAGATGTGGCATGTGAATCGTGAATCTCAAATTTGCTCCCATAAAGGCTTTCAAAAACTTCTAATATCCGCACATATAAGAACTCGAACGCCGTTTGAGGGCGGTACTCATCAAATGGGTTGACAAATATACCGTTCACTGTGGCAGAGTGAAACCTCCTGCGTCCATCATTATCTTTAGGGTCTAATGATTCTATGGATCCCTTTCTTTCTTGGATGATCCTCCATGTTCGTATATACATGTAAGATTCAAAAGATGTATAAGCGAAAAGAGCACCTAACCCAATACGGGCCTTTGTAGAGAGTCGACGGAAATATGGCATGTGCCCATAAATGGAAAGAAGAACGGTAGAAACTAGATATCGGGAGCGATGCGCGCAATTGAGCGTATTCGGATCTGGATTGGGGAAAATGGTTACGAAGTTTCAAAAACAAAAGCAAAAAAAAAAAAAAGCAGAAGAGAAGAGAAGAGAATAGAATAAAATAGAACAGACAAATATAAAAATTACTCTTGGAAATTTATCCATCTCATTTATATCATAACTAATGTTGTTTGACAACTCCTGTTGCACTGGCATTCTTTAAGATGTGTTTCTTGTAATCATGAATTGTGCCTGGGAATCTCGTAACCAATTGATCCTCACTTACCCAAATTTCGTTACAGACTCTTTCGATAGTAGCGACATCATGGGAAACCATTAATATACCTCCCTTGAAATTTATCAATGCATCTGCGAGAGCATCCAAACCCTGAGTATCCAAGTGGTTAGACGGTTCATCCAAAATCAATATATGAGGCTGGTTCAAGCAAAGAGCAGCGAATGCCACTCTCGATTTCTGGCCACCCGAAAGTAACTCCATTTTTTGCAATCCAAGAGACCCGGTTATACCAAACGAGCCCAAATGCCGTCTATACTCCTCATCCGATTTTCCTGGATATGCTTGTGCCATCCACGAAACAGCAGAGAGATTCAAGTCCATTGCATCAACATGGTGTTGCGCGAAGTAACCAATTCTCAATCTTCCATTCTTTGTAATAGTACCATCCAATGGCGTCAATTTATCCAAAAGTAACTTAAGCAAAGTTGTCTTACCAGTTCCATTACCACCACAAAATGCGATACGAGAGTCCATTTGCACGTCCAAGTCAACATTTTTCAAAAGAATACGGTCTGGGGAATATCCGAAAGTAACATTATGCATTTGCATAATAGGAGGGGAGAGTCCGTCGGGGTCAGGAAATTTGAAAGTGACAGTCTTGTCATCTTCCGGTGGTTCCAAAATTGGCAATTTCTCCAACTTCTTGATACGAGATTGAGCTTCAGAAGATTTCGCAGCATTATACCTGAATTTATCAATGAACGCTTGCAAGTGCTGTCTGATGGCCATTTGATTATCGTACTCACGACGTTGATTTTTGATTCTTTCTTCCCTCGTAGAGTAAAAGGAATCGAAATTAGATCCACGGTAATAGTCCAAACGCTCAGAGTGCTGATGGATAATATCGGTGGCAACCTCGTTCAAGAATGCACGGTCATGCGACACAACAAACACCGTTCCCTTGTATCCCTGTAAATACTTTGCAAGATAAGTAATGGAAGGAACATCCAACATATTCGAAGGTTCATCCAACAACAACAAGTCAGGTTCACAGAACAAAGCACGAGCCAAAGATAACCTCATTCTCCAACCACCAGAGAAAGAATTAGTAGGCATACCCTGAGACTCTTTGGAAAATCCTAAACCGAACAAGATAGAGGCCGCTCTACTTTCAGCCTTATCAGACTCCATTTCATAGAGCTTTTCGCTTATTTCTTGCAAATGCTTGTCCAAATCTCCCCGTTCATTATCCAACTTAAGAACTTCGTTAGACCCTTCTTCAAACTCCAGACGTAATTTTTCAATCTCATCTATTCTTTCAGTTATCTTTTGCTCTTCTTGCAATAAGGATTTTCGCCAAACGTCAGCATCCAATACAGCCTGTAAGGCAGGGGTATCATCTCCTCTAAGCTCTTGTTCCACATGCAAAATTGTGATGTGCTTTGGAATACTCAACTCTCTTCTGGACAAGGCTCTCAATAAAGTAGATTTACCAATACCATTCTGACCAACCAAACCATATCTTCTTCCATGGGCCAAAGTCAAACTAGCATCGCTGAGGATTCTCTTTCCATCGCCCACATATAAATCGAAGTTGTCGATTTTGATATCTTTAGACTTACCAGCACTCGAGCCAAAGTCTAATGGGTTGATTTCCAAATAGAAAGAGTCATAATCTTCTTTCTTCTTTTCATTGAGTAACTGCGAAGCTTCATACTTGACAAATTGATTATTTCTTTTTGCAACTTTTTTGGCGATTTTTCTTTCTTGTTTTTCCAACTTTTTCTTGTCGACTCTACTCTCAACTTGTCTTCCCGCGTGGGAAATATCTCTCGAGGATCCGAGCAAGGCAAGCGAGGAATTGATGTCTCTTTTAAAATTGTTCTTCAACACATTGACATCTAAAAGTCTCTTCGACTTATCTCCTGTGATAGCAAGCTTGGCAATGTTTTCATTGAGCTTCTCGGTCAATTGCTTCTCCAAAGCAGACCTCATGGACTTTACTTTATCTGGGTTCCCACCAGCATCAACTAGGAGGTTTTCAATGAATGTCAAGTCTTTCAGGATGTCAAGTTGCTGAGCAGATACTGAATCTTCGGTAGAATGGGAAACATGTTGTATATAGCCAATAGCATAATCAGCGACTATTGGGTCCACGGACGGGACTGCTTTACGAACTTGTAGTCCAACGTTCGACATTTTGGTTATGATTGAAAAGTACAAAGCTTAAACTTTTTCATCACGAAATATGATGCCTGGTGCACAGGTGCGAATATTATCATGTCGAACTCAAGGTTTTTGCTGACCTACATCTTGAAAGCATAAAACGTCGAGTGAAGGGTCTAAGATGTTATTATTATTATTATTATTATTATTTTTAGACAAAAACTCAATATTTCAGTTTAAGACTTGATTAATAGCAGTATTCTCTACCTGTTGAAGAATTTCTTCTATACTCCTACCTGTAAAAAGTACACAGTCGAATAACGAGACGTTTCTCAAACGACCAAATTCTCGTCAGCATCAGTATCGTAATCGTGGTATTGCAAAGACACATCTCTGGGTAGTGATGTGCCAGTAAACTTTGATCCAACAGTATTCTTTATACCAGATAGAGCATCTCCAATGCGACTCCAAAGAGGGGGTGAATCTGCTTCCGTCAGATAATGTTGATTGCTTCTTAAAAGATCTGTTGTACTGAGATCGCTGCTCGCTGAAAAGACATCCAGGTTTGCATACATTCTGTCATTCGGTGTCTGTTGCGATTCATTCCGAGTTATCCTTCTGAGAGAAATATCTCTGTTCTCTCTGCGGTTTAATTCCATAGCCACGAGTCTTTTCGCCTCAACTATTATGAGATCTCGTTTTTTGTTTTGCATCTGGCCTTGATTGTATGATTCATTATCAAACTCTTCATCCTCAAAATCTGCCCACCCATGTAGATCAGATTTGAGTCCAATTTTGCTTTTAATTTTCTCATATAAATTGAAGGTCGTTAAAAATATCGGAATCAAAAGAAGTCTGGGGATCCAATTGTTCATCAAGTTAAACAATCCCGCTAAGTGAATAGATTGACCATACCATTCTTCAAAGATCGAAGTCCTGCTAGTAAACAAAGCAATGAAATTATAAGACAAAGGAACAGTCATGCGAGCGATGTAAGACCCATAAAAGCACGCTGAAACAGGGTCAGAGTCTCTTGGAACCAAGTGATACATGTTGAAAACCTTTAACCTCGCAAGTGAGTTAATTGAACAAAACAACATGTACATGAAAAACAACGAAAGACAGACGGCTTGGGTTAGTGTATGCTTAAAGATTCCCATTTTGTAAGCAATAACGTTGATAAGCGATAGCTCGGTGGAGTGAAAAAATTCAGACTCAATTATGACGAACGACAAGGCATAAATGGCAATTGATTGTAAACGTGCTAAAAAAGGCAACAAAAAACATTGAAAATAAAAGCTTAGTTTTGGTGGAAGGCGCGAACCCACAGATTCAATTATTCTCGATCTATCATCCCAGTTTTGGGTGTATTTTGCCTCAATTAGCTTTTGCAACTTGACAATTCTTGATAATGAGATTTCGTACTCAGAAGAATGGGCCTGGAGCTTATAAAAGTGGGTTTGAAAATTGTACGTCAAGCTGGACATAAAAGATTCGGTAATTTGTTCTCGATTGATGGTCCTAGATTCGGTATAGACGTACTGACGCCTAACACTGTCTTTGAGTTCCCCTGGAATCTGACCATCAAGGCTTAAGATCCAGTCACGATAAATAAAATCCCCAGAAGTCGTTGGGTCAGTAAAGTTTTCCTTTAGAATCATGACTTGGAGTATATCTTCTTTGAAATCGCTTTTTGTATCCTCTAAAAGATCAACTAATTTGGGAATTCTTAGATAATTGTGATTGAGATCTTGTACTAGATTACCCTCGATCCATCGGTTTCTCGGAATTGCTATCATTCCGTGAGCCATCAACCATAATGCTACAACCAAAGCATAAATATGGGAAAGCGCAATAATCATGGACTTTAGATTCTTGAATGTCAAGCCAACCTCTAGCACAAGGTATATCGCACAGGCGACAGAGCACAAAAGAGTAATAGCTTGAAAGCGGGCATTACTTTTCAAAGAAGCCTTAAGTTTTGCCAACTTCAGGTAGTTTCCAACGCGATAAAATTCCTGGAGGATTGGCAAGAATAGCCAGGTGAGGAGAAAAGTAGACCAGTACGTTCCCTTCCACATCAAGAGGATTGTATTGTCGGATAAATTGAAGCCACCGATAGGTCCCGCATTATGACTAACATAATCAAGTGGTAGGAGAATTGTAACTGATACGGGCAAATACACTGCCAAGATCAAAGGCGCAGAGTAGTAAATTGGGTATTTCCATAGATTGATATGATACATAAGAAACCCCAAAGAGCCAACTAAAGCAACCAAGTAACATAATAAAAGTGGAAACATTTTTCAAGTTTGTTCCTTTTTTTTTTTTGAATTCAACGATATATGCAACTGTAGCGTTTCGATCACCACCACCTGTGCAACATGAATCACCCACAGATCCTTGCGTGTGTTTCCACGGCTCGTTTATGTATGTGCGTAAAACTGTGAGGACAAATGTATGCAGAGTACCTGCACCCGAAGGGGCGACGAAGTTGACGTAACTTCCAACGTCTCTACGAATCGAATATTCCGGGAAAATTATTTTCCTTTTTGCCCTTGATTTTCTAAACAACTGAAAAAAAAAAAAAAACTTGAAGTATTCTGAACAGGGGAATGTGTTTCTCTTGTCTTCGTTTTACTCGAGGAAAAGAACTTCTTTTACTTGGTGTGGATGAAGTCGCACCCGGCCCCCACCGGGACCCAATCAATATACATGACACCCTGTGACCCCATGAAGAATCTGGCCTCGAGCATACACCACGTGTTAAAAAGCCCCTGGACGTCTACTATATATATATTCGGTACCAACACATATAAGTTCTGGAATCTTGGAAGCAATGGCTGATCAACGAGTTAATCCCATCGACAAGCTGGAAGACACATCCGAAGCTCACCAAGTTAACGATATCCAAGTAACGCAGTCATCAAATTCTAACAAAGACTCAGAATCTGTTCACAAGGAACTCCCATCTCTGTCCTCTGAAACAAATCGTGTCATTAAAGAAGCTGAATCAAATCCTGTAACAAAAGAACGGAAACTGGTTAAATTCGCAAGTGAACCTCTGGAAGATTCCTTCGACCACCCGGAGACAAACTTCGAGGATATTGAACATGTTAATCAAGAAAACATCTTCGGCAAAATTCCTCCCGAGCTCTCCTACTTAGAAAAGAAAAATGATGGACCCAAACCATTACCTCAAAGAATTGACATACCCAAAGCAGTTAAGAAACCAAAGAAGGTTTTAAGTCTTGATGACCTACCCGACCTTCCTAGCCGCGCGGTTAAAGAAATTTCGGCAGTAAACAAGAACACTATCTTGAACTTCAATTATCATGAGGTTATACTTCCAGTTGGACCAGATAGAATACTAGTTGAGGTTAGATACTCCTCTCTTTTTTCAGCGGATGTTGCAAAGCTCCGTAAGTACACATACAACATATCGAACGAGAGAATTGGAATTGGTTACGACTTCGTGGGAGTCATTGTTGAGCTTGGAAAAAATTTTGCTAAAAGTGAGAAATATAAAAAAGGTACGACGGTGTTTGGTGTCACGAACCCTTTGGAAAAAAAGGGCGCTTTGCAAACTTGTGTAATTGTCAACCCAAGTGATATAATTCTTGTCCTTTCAGATGAGGATATTAGTGCAATGGAGCACGTGGACATTGTTCTGCATTCGAGAATTACCTCTCAGTTCAAAGTTGATGAATCGGATACTGATGACACAGAAATCTCATCCACCCAAATAGACACCGAACGTCCCGGATTACATCTACCTACTCTAGCTAAATTCTGTGCTTTTGGGTCTCAGTATTGTAGAGCTAAGCAAGCAGTTGCACTCATGGACAAGGTCTTTAAAAAGCAAGGAACTGCAAACATTCTCATCAATGGTGCGGATACTATTTTGGGGAAAACGATTATTCAATTAATATCTTCAAGTGTCTATCACGAAATTCTCCTGACTTACAATGTCACGCTCGTTGTCCTGGAGAAAAACGTCCCCGAAACAAAATCTTTGATTTCTCAACTTAACTGTGGGGGTCTCAGAAACTTTAATGTTGTTGCGTTTGATATGGTCAATGAAGATCTTGTTCTTCCAGGTGAGATAACTCCAATCAACTATAAGAAGGTTCCATTCTTCGCAACCGAGGTCATTGATAGTATCTTGAAAATTGTGCCTGGTTCTGAAAAGATTAGCAAACAAAATACCCTGAAATTGAAATTAGACCTTTTCATCGATATCATTGGAAGCAGAAAGATGTTCCAAAAGCCTGTCGATATGCTGAAAATTGATCAAGTTAATTTTCCATTTACGTCCCGTTTAGAGGATGGGGTGAAGCCAAGCAATATCTTCGGAAAAAACAAAGGACCCTTGTTTCAAAAGTTGATGAAACCAAAGACTTCGGGCTCGTCATTTGTATCGTTTTGCAATTTTGAGTTATCTGAGCCATCTTACCTGGTTGATAAAATGATAACTTTTAAGGGTGCAACTGTGGATCCTTGGGCTCTGACTTGGACTAGGGGAATAGCAAACATGTTGGTTGGTGGCTATAATTATTATGAAATCTCAGAATTACAAATAAGAAAGGAATGGGTCGAAGAAGCTTACACGCTTGTCAAAAAGGGTGAGCTTCGTGTTCAAATCGACGAGTTTATTGATTGGAGAAATGATTTTCGCAAACGCATTGAACGTTTAAGTAGGCGTGATGGACTGATACTATTTCAAGTTGAATCATTCTAGCTCATAAGCGTAAGAACTATTATTTCCGTGGTTTATAATTTTAATAAAGACATTTGATTCTTTTCAGCCTTCTTTTGTATTTCTTTTTGATTCCAGGCAATCATCTGTTTCATCCTAGTCACAATTCTTTTCTTGCGATCAGTTGCTCCCTGTACTGTAGTTCAAGTGCACTTCACCTAGTACTGATAATTGTTCGTGGCTTTTGAATTATCCACATTCTTGGATTAACCACACAGAAAAATTTGCTTAATCTTTAAGCGGTTTGATTTGTGAGAAGTGGTTAGTCTTCGTAGTAGAACGAAATTGTTTCTGGAAAGCACCATTGGGGTTTCGAATACAACGCGCTTTACTAAATTATTAGACAGATCCTTAGATCGCCTGTACCTCGAAGCCTGCGTGTTGCCCCAGCCTCGCATGAGTCGCATTTAGGCTCTCGCTGATCCGCCCGCCCACACTTCACAAAATAGAAGCAAAACATTAGACACAAAATTAACATTTGAACTTACAGAAGCTAGATACATACACGAATATCTTCCTAAAATTTATTCTTTTGTTCGGCTTTATCTAAACCCTGAAATACTATCAGATTATTGATAATCGAGACCAGGAGCTCCATTGTTTTCATAGAACTTCAAGGGTGGGTTTCATGAAACAACGTGCTTAAATTTCATGAAGGTGTGTTCTTTAATTGACAAGCGTCCCGATGCAGAGGACCCTCTGTCTTCTATTCTGATGGCTGATAAGGTGCAAGCTCCTCTGACTCAGCTCGATGGTCTGAGGTTACCAGCAGTCGAACATTCACACTTTCGACTCAAGGAACTAAAAACGCCAACCGAAAGCAATCAACAATTCATCCCATCATATGAGAAGAACCAACATACTATTAATACAGTTTCTTCGTCACAAATTCCCGATGAAAACCCTTCGGCGCAATCAAGTATTGTTCCTGAGTCTGTGGCGGTGTCACTTCTAGGTCCAGGCGTCAAAGGTTTCGCGATGACCTCATCCATGTTCGAAGAAGCCGTTCGCCTACGCGCTGAGCAAGAAAAAACCGAACAAGAAAGACTCAAGTTGGAGCTAGTATCGAAAACAAAGTCTATTTTGGAATTCGCGGTAGAGCATAATATACCCCCTGAAACTTTGGCCTTTCTTCGCCGAGAAGAAATCCCTGAACGAGCAAATATCTCAATATCCCAATCGCAAGCTTCAAGACAATTCATATCTTCAAGTGACCCACAGACGGGGGCACCTATGGATACCATGAATGGACCCTTTCATAGATCTCCGTATCCCACTGCTTCACCATCCCAACCCCCAAGACACTATGAAAATACTAATAATGCCAGCGCAGTTGACCCCATGAATTTTAGATTCGGGGGAATTCCGAAATTCAATCAACTGTCCCCACAGAATATCCCCAATAGACGCCCTAGATCTCCTGCCAAACTTGGTGCGTTGGCTGTGGCTAATTTGGCAAATCCCATAACCCCTTATAGGCCTACAAGCAGAACTATTCCCCTTCATCAAAGACACTACTCAATGCCAGCGGAAAGTATGACCTCCGGCAACAAGTCGGCAGAACGTCATTACTCCAGAACGAGAAACCAATATGGTTCGCAGGCTACAAACTCACTTAAATCACCATTGCGTGGTACATCATCGATGCAAGTTCGGCCACTACCGGCCCAGCCTCTCCACAAACAAACCAGAAGTGGACATAACCTTTCACAAGAATCTATGACTCAGCGCCAACAGGTGATTCAATTTCATCATTGGATTTCAGAAAACCCTGGAGACAAACCAGCTGAGAAATTTGAACATAGGCGCAATAATTCTATTTCGTCGCTGTCTCTGGTGCCGGCATCTCACAAGCGGCATAAGTCTTCTGATCGAACTATCGATTTACTGCAAGTTGATTCAATGTCAGACTTACATCAGAGACTGAATAATCGTTTTGTCACTGAGACAAGAAACGAATAATATGTGCGGACATAGCTGAAGTGGAGACTTAATTTTAGGATATATGGAATCTACCAGCTCTTTCCGTTACAAGATACGATACCGACTTAATTTCTCTTGTGATACCTTTTGAATTTTGGGGATGAACAGCATTTAATATTCTGGCGATGAACTTTATGAGCAATTCGGCTTTGATATTTTTGACACTACAGTTTTGAGATTACAGGCTCTCTCTCTCTTTCTCGCAAACACACATACACGCACACACACACACACACACACACAACATATATATATATATATATATATATATATTCACGCTCTCTCTCTCTCTCTCTCTCGCTCTCTCTTATTTTCTCTTCTATTTATCTAGATTTATTCTATAAATTCCAATAAACTTTAACAGACTTTAACATAGTCCCATTTGTGCCGCGAACGATTCTTCTGCCAATATCTCGAGATCTGCAATAGTAAAAGCATCCATTTTAGCGTCGTCTTGTGTATCATCGACCTTCTCGAAAGTTATATCTGTTTTCTTCAAGTTTTCTAGCTCCCTCTTGAAATCATGGGCAAGCTGCCGCAAAGCGTTTTCAGATACTTGATCGCTGAGAATCCACAGACATAAATCCTCAAACCAAATTTTGTCATAGACGTAGTACACGTCATTGAAACGAAATAGCTCTCTCAACTCCATAAGGCACTGTAAGATAACTCTCCTACCCGAACGAAGTACATAGTATACATCATCCCAAACTTTTCTAGCAAGATTGTAATGTCTGTGCAATGGGTAACAAAGAGATCTGCGTGTGACAGTTACAATTGTTGCTGCAAGGATATTCGAAAAGGACTCATCTGGTATAAAAATTTGAGAGTCCAAAAAGGCGATCTGAGGACACAATTTTCCTACAGTCCACGCACTTTCAATATTGTGCTCACCTTCAGTTTCTCGAAGGTCAAACTGGTGTGCAAAAAGAAGAGAAACTAACAACATCCAAAGTTGAGGCTTATAAGAATCGTCAATCAAATAACTCTTTTTTGGAAGCTTGAGCATTTGTTCGTGTTCGTCTTTCGAAAATTCGACAGGAACAATCTGTTCCCTCTCGCTCAGTGGTTTTTGTTGTTGCGTTTTATACCACGACAAAAACTTACGAGTTGTTGGCGACTTCCAGTTCATGATATTGTAAAATAACTTATCATCCTCATCCTGTGGTCCTAATTGCATAATGTGATCCGCAGCGTAATATTGCAAATCAAATTTAATGTTTTCTTTGATGAGACGTTCAATGATTCTATCAGGCACACTTGATGATTCAGGATCCATTAGTTCATTGATATCATTCCCACTAGCTAAAGAAACACCCACAATTTTACTGTAGGAGTTATTGAATCCGTATGTTGGGCCACCTATGGAAGGTTCAGGTTCAATCTCTTGTTGAATTTCCCATTCATGTGTCGTTCCCTCCTTTGCGATAGTATCTATTTCCTCCTTGTCGTGATTCAAAGACAGTATTTTTCTGGAAATATCCAACTCCTCAATCATCGGCTTCTTTTGCAAAGTTGCAGCAGGCTCATCTTTCCGGGCGAGTAATTTGGCTGGGAGGTCTAAATCTGGAAAGTATTGACCTGTGACTTCTTTCGGAAGTCTTATATTGACACAGTTATTTTTCAGATCATATTCGGCATTGGATCTTTCGTCATCTTTCACCAGAAAAGGAAGCCTCAACCGAAGATAATATGGAGGGAGGGAGAAAACAAAAACATCCCCCTCTGCAACCATCTCAACAGAAGGAGCATTGAATCGAATTTGTGAGACCTTCACCGAGATTTTTATAAAATCATCATCTTGGTCAATAACAAATTGAGGGGTGATCATAATGCTTGTTTAAAAAAATCAGAGCGAATCTGAAATTAAAAAAGTATCTTCATACAATAGTTGGGTCAGGACTAGCGCAAGTAAGCGCTTTCTCAAACCTGTATAGTGCAAAGAAGCGATGAGTATGCTGAGATCAGATTAAGCAGGACACTATAGAATTATATCTTGTGTCAAATTCAGCAGCATGTCAGCCCCCAAGGATAGACCTAAAAAAAGATTCGTAGGTAGAAGACTTGCAGAAACATCCAATGGAGCTGTTGTACAAGCGCACAAGCGTCATATTGGTAGAGCTCTTAACCAAATACCGGAAGATATACTTGGTGATAAAGACTTAAACGAAGCGATCAGACTCCTTCCATCGAACTACAATTTTGAAGTACACAAATGCGTGTGGAATATAAGAAAACACAAAGCAAAACGTGTTGCTTTACAAATGCCAGAAGGCTTGCTTATATACTCAATGATTGTCTCCGATATCCTAGAGCAGTTTTGTGGAGTCGAGACAGTCGTTATGGGAGATGTTTCATACGGTGCGTGTTGTATTGATGATTTCACCGCAAGGGCTCTAGATTGTGACTTTATTATTCATTATGCCCATCTGTGCCTCGTTCCAATTGATATTACCAAAATTAAAGTTCTATACGTGTTTGTGACTATCAACATCGACGAGGATCATTTAATGAAAACTTTGAAGAAAAACTTTGAACAGGGTGATCATTTGGCTTGTTTTGGTACAATTCAGTTCAATCCAACTATTCACAGCATTAGCGGAAAGCTCGGAAATGATCCCGAAAAGCCTATTTATATTATCCCGCCCCAAACAATGCCACTTTCCAAGGGAGAGGTCTTGGGATGCACGTCGGCTAGACTTGATAGTAATATCAAGGCCATGGTATATGTGGGAGATGGTAGATTTCATTTAGAGAGTGCCATGATCCACAATCCCACTATTCCCGCTTATCGGTATGACCCTTACTCAAGGAAATTTACTAGAGAACTCTACGATCAGGAACAAATGGTGCAAGTAAGACAAGATGCAATGAACGCAGCTAGAAATGCAAAAAAGGTTGGTCTAATTCTTGGTGCTTTGGGAAGGCAGGGGAATCCACAAACACTAGATAGAATCGAGACGACTTTTAAAGAAAATGGTGTCGAGGTTGTCAAAATTATTCTAAGTGAAATATTTCCCCAAAAGCTAGCCATGTTCACTGATATAGACGCTTTCGTGCAAGTGGCGTGCCCTAGGTTATCGATTGACTGGGGATATGCCTTCGAAAAACCACTTCTCACGCCCTATGAAGCAATGGTTGTCACGGGGAATGATACATGGATGAATGATTATTATCCTATGGACTACTATAAGAAGGATGGATATGGAAGAGGCAATATTCCTGTACGTGATATTTAGAGTGCTCTTTTTTCAAATATATAATATGTGTTGCTGCTAATAACGCTCACTATGACATTTTCCGTGAGAAAAAATAAATTACAACACGTGTAGAGTTCCCCATGACCCTAAACAAAGTCCTTGGACAAGCCCAATCTATTCCATGAGAAATGCGGCTTTGTTTAACTAGCAAATGATCCCGTGATCATTCTTTATCATCAGTTGTGGAATAAATCATCTCAATACCGAGAAGAGTTGCGACTTCGTAATCGGACCACGTGAACAAACCCTCCCCCACGAAATTATTAGCCACTTCTCTTAAAAGCTTATAGAATCTTAAAAATCGTAACGAAGAACTTGTTATGATTTGGTTGACTAAAATGGGATTGTTAAGTTTCATTAAGTTCAGTTGGATATCAAGAAGGGCAGTTGGAATGACTGATTGAATTTTTTCATCGAGATGAATAATTGCATCACTTCCAAACAACTTAGACTCAGTTACAGGTGAGTAAAGAGAAGCATCGGCGAATTCATCATCCATTGGACATATCATGTTCATGACATTATAATTATCAGTGAGTGTACAGTCTGACAAAAGATTTTGGAACTGGACTTCTTCCAAGTTTTGAGAAAGGTCATTGATAGTGTGATTAATTTTCAACATTTTGTCTCCAAGAAGACCTAATGGAATGATTTTGGAAACTATCAAATCCAAAAAGTTCAATTTGAAAAGCATAATCTCCCGTTTATTGAAACTATTCGAGACCAGTTCCAAGTGTTTTTGGAATATTTCAATGGGTCTGTCCGTAACAAGCTCCAAAAACTTCGTGTGTCCTTCATGAGACATTCCTAAAATGGTCGAGGTGGGCATTGTATCAATTATTGGGAGTAGGTCCGAGTAATATTCGATGATCCATTCTGGTGGTTGTAAATCACTTGTAAGGTCAAGTTTTGCCAGATTGGATTCTTGAATCGCCGAAAGCCGACTGGACAAGACAATCTTGAATTTCTCTCGGATCAATTCCAACCCCTCTTCGATTGGCGATGAAAGTATCCGGGCATGTATATTTTTGTTGAACATGACGAGGTATAACTCTAACACGTTGAAAATTTGATAAAGAATGCTCAATTTTGGTTCAACTGTGATAACTTCCTCGATCTTTGACTTGATAGGATTGGCCAAAGTCACCATAATCCTATTGACAATTTCATCACTTGTAGCAGACAGATACTCTTCGCTCTTTAATAAGCCGGAAATCACCTCTGACTCATTGGCGGCAGACGAATGTACATAGGCTAACAAGTCAGTGATGAAACGAACTGGGTCATGCGATGAAAAGTAAACAGGTCGAGAATCGTCTAACGCCTGGGATTCCATGGATTCGTGACCGCTCACTTGTAAGTTAAAGTCTTCCAAGAGGGCTAAAGAGCGAGATTGCACGAACGCATTGATTATGACAAGAAGCTGCTCAGGTCTTTGTTTTAATTGATGTAAACAGAGATGTAAAACCGAAAGCCTCTCCTTATTATTGAACAGATGAGTATTTGACAAAGACTTGCTGCAGAAAGTGATAATCTTTTCATTCGCTTTGGCGATAAGTGCGTTAGTTTTTGACATGATCTTATTCCCTAACTCGGGATTATCTAGTGCAAGAAGGACCAGGCAAGCTTCGTTAATCCCTTCTGCTCTCTTTAATGCTTCGAAAAAATCAGGATTAATTTCATTGGAATTCAAAAGAAATTGTTCATATTCATTCAAGGTGAACCTTTGCCGGAAGGTCACCAACAAAGCCTTCTTCAAATTAATTGATGTTCTTTCACACATAAGCTGTGCCTTCTCCTCTCTCAAATTTAAAGTTGACAAAGAATCCTCAGCTAATAGAGTGTTTGTTTCTTTTACCAAAGCCTCCAATGCATGTAACCGATCTCCCAAATATTTCAAATTCCTAATTTGCTTGGCAAAATCTGACAAATGAGAGGAATTGATCTTTATCAAGTCTGTCTCCACTTCACCTCGCAAATTTTTCCGAGCTAAAGAGCCATCAATTCCCGAGTCTATCAATCGGGGATTGTCGACAATTTTTGGCTCTAAAATAGTAAAAAGTTCTCGCATGCGAGTGTCACTAATATTTGGGTTAAGTGCTCGGCTCAATCTAATGGATAACGCATCAGATCTGGATTTATCTGGATTACTGCTATCATTCTGTAAATTCAGGGACTCCTTCGACAGGTCATCCAATAGTTGTAGTGATAATTTGGCATACTTGTCAGCCAATTTTGATTGCAGGTTGTCTTCCTCTTGGTCTTCTGATGGAACATTCTTGAGAAGATTCTTGAAATCTTTAAAGTTCGTAAGTTTCGAACTGAGGTTTTCTATGTTTGACTTAAGAGGCAATGAAAGTGATGGTTGTGGCGAGGGTAAAGTATCGTTCTCGGAAAACGTTTCAAACGCAACAAAATCCATTTTCTTAATACACTTGATAAATGATCAGAAATGTCGAAACAAGCTGCCCTGTGGCACTATTATAAACTTGGAAGGTTCGGGCTTTTGAGCTGTTTGCTTTATTTTCCGGTAGAATGTTGTAAAACCTGGGGTTGTGTATCGTTGGACCGTCTAACGAGATCTGATTGCCCCGGGCCCTTTCGCATACATTTGAAGCAAATCCATATGCAGAATCACAATTCATTTGAATGTATCATGTTTATGACTATCGGGAATCATGTAGACCAATAAAATATCTTTGAAGAATTTTCGCCTTTCTTAATGATTACATACCCGGAACATCCGAAGCCCGATATCATGCACCGATAACCTTCCCTCCGACTTTTGGAGACAATTGAAGGTTTATAATCTTCTGTGAATACATTATTAAATTTGCTGTTTTTACATGAAAAATCTCTTCTTTCTTTGTTCTTTGCTTTTTAAGAGTATCTTTCAGCCGGGCCACTATCAATAGGAGATATCTGAACAGTTTTCAGCGAAGTTTTTGCTTCATGTCAACTGCACCGTCTGAGCCACATGAGCACGAATTTTCCAAACCTGCTCGAAGATTTCATATTTTATGACAAAGCACTGGTATTAGGAACTTCTGCGGTCGATTCTCAATCAGGAAAAGAAATTTTCTTGTATTTGAGACACCATATTTCATATATATATAGGCAATAAATCACAAACAGGTAATTTTGGCTATTCAAGAGGTGACTTGGTAAATGGCTTCCGGTATCATAGTCCTTTCTTACATATCTTTAAAAGAATAATGCATAAGCAACCGTAAGCTTTTGAAAAATCTTTGGTTCCTCTTTAAATTTGAATACCATTCCAGAATGAATAAAGTGAGAAACAACCATGACTCGTGAAGGCTCACATCTTAGATCAAATCATTCTTGATTTATTCAGCCCTTCCATAGGGATACTAGAGTTAAGGGGGCCTATAGGATAAAGAAAAATACTTATAATTAGAATTTCGGCCTATTAATTGTTGACTAGTCCAAAAATATTGCATATAGGTCCTCTAAATCTGAACCGCTGCCTTCAACTTGTCAGACACGGCATCCAAGAATTCAGTAGTGGTGACATAAGCCTCACGGTTAGTCTTTCCACATGCCAAAGCCAAATCTTTAGTCATTATTCCGTCATCTTGGACAGTTGCCAAAGTAGCCTGCTCCAAGCTATTAGCAAAATCAACTACATCCTGAGTGCCATCTAATCTTCCTCTCTGTGCAATACCTCTGGTCCATGCAAAAATGGAAGCAATGGAGTTGGTCGAAGTCTCTTTACCTTGTTGGTGTTGTCTAAAATGTCTAGTGACCGTTCCGTGAGCAGCCTCTGATTCATAAGCCTTACCATCAGGTGTCATCAACGCAGAAGTCATGAGCCCTAAAGAGCCAAATCCTTGTGCAACAATATCGGATTGGACATCTCCATCGTAATTCTTCAACGCCATCACGAATCCACCACTAGACTTAATCATCTGAGCAACCATGTCATCAATCAAACGGTGTTCATACCACAAGCCCTTTGCCTCAAATTGCGCGGCGTAATCCTTTTCATAAATTCCTTGGAAGATATCCTTGAAACGACCATCGTATTTCTTCAAAATAGTATTTTTGGTAGACAAATACAAGGGCAATTGCTTTGAAAGGGCCATTTTAAAGGAAGAATGCGCGAAGCCAATGATAGATTCATCAGTGTTGTACATGGCCAAACCCACGCCTGGTCCCTTATAGTCATAAATAGTCTTTGTAATCTTTTCACCACCTTTGCTTGGAGTAAAGACAACTTCTAA
Organism: Metschnikowia vanudenii; assembly: GCA_030583145.1. Classification (NCBI taxonomy): domain Eukaryota; kingdom Fungi; phylum Ascomycota; class Pichiomycetes; order Serinales; family Metschnikowiaceae; genus Metschnikowia; species Metschnikowia vanudenii. The sequence goes on from JAJMHT010000125.1 coordinate 50,915, forward strand.
CTTCCCAGGCTCTTCAATGACCAAATCGGTGGCCTTGTATTGGTCACCGTGAGCATGTCTTCCAATTACAATAGGCTTTTCCCATCCTGGTACCAACCTTGGAATTCTGGGGATAATGATTGATTCTCTGAAGACTGTACCACCCAAAATATTTCTAATGGTACCATTTGGAGACAACCACATCTTCTTCAAATTAAATTCAGCCACACGTCCCTCATCTGGGGTAATAGTGGCACACTTCACACCGACGCCGTACTCTTTGATAGCATTTGCAGCATCAATAGTGATTTTATCATCAGTCTTGTCTCTAGCCTCGATACCCAAGTCGTAGTATTTCAAATCGACATCCAAATAAGGGTTAATCAACTTGTCCTTGATTCTAGCCCAAATAATTCTGGTCATTTCATCTCCATCCATTTCAACAATAGGAGATTGTACCTTGATCTTACCCCAAGAACAGGCAGATACAGAGAAGCTACGTGAAATAGAGGAATGTTTGGCAATTTTGGTTCTCAACATCGTACAATTGAAATGATACAAAGGAGCGTAGGAAGTATGATTCTTTTGCAAAGTCGATTTAAGCGGCCACCCTGCACATTTAAAAGCCTCCGACCGGCATTTGGAAGTCGGCGGCTTCGGTCCGGTAAGCACCGCGGGCCCGGTTTCGGAGCAAAGCACTTCACTGAATATTTTACTTAGAAGAATGTACAAAGAATGAGGAGACAATAATCGTTATACTTTAAAGTCACTGGATACTGAAGGATTGTTTGCTTTTTGTTAAAGCAGTTCAAACTGCTTTTGAGAAGACAGGTATTAAGGGCGTTAAATCCATGCACGAGCATTGTATGACTCAGCTCATTATTGCAGCAAACGAGACTCCTAAAATATACACAGTATGCAGTATAGGATGTGTATCTCATATGTACAGAGTTCTCTGTAAGAACCGTATTTCAAAAAGCATCAATTCGCTTCATCGAAAAACATTCCATCCCAATGAGTAATCGAATTTTCCTGACCAAGCATTCAAACTGCATCGCAAATTTGAAATGTATTTGATATGCAAATCAATTACTGCGGAGCGCGAGGACAATTTATTCTTCTGAATCAAGCTTTTCGACGGGAATTCTTTTTTTTTTTTTTTTCGGACACAAACTACTTATCGTTCAAGCGACCAGAGTTTCAAAAACGTAGTTTAGTTGAGCATCTAACTTAACTTTATTGGAAAGTTTCACTCGCTTTTAACTGCCTTTATATATTTGCAACTTATTGGTTTACCACAGTTTGATTTAGTATAATCTTTCTGTTTCTCACAACTAATACATTGCATTTTGCCTAGATGCTTCGCACATTTATTCAAACTCCGTTCCATATACTTTAAAAAATTTAGTATCCTTCTCTACTTTGAATCAGTTCAAAAAGTAAGGGGCAAACCCCAAAGGGATGATCAGGCGAACGCTATATACTCCCTTCGAGAGCGGGCCTGCCCAGCTCACAGTCTCTTGCATACATTTTACCACACGCGCTACTAATTGTACCAGGCTCTAATCACGTGAAACCTTGTTTCCTGTATTTAAGTAAACTACATCAACAGACTCGAAAAACATCATCTCATATTTCTGATATAACTTCAACGACCAGCAGGTTCCCTCACCAATAAACTTCATTTTATCCAATCGCTTTCTGAAATTCCTACAGTTACCCTTTAGATCAAACCAAAGAGTCATTTTAAATTCACTTTTGTTTTCTTGACCTTATTTTGGTTGCGCGCTTCTTTCGATCCCTTTTTAAGAGCCTTGGAAATTTGTAGACCTAATTGGAGAACAGTGCAAGTGCTTATTGTCACATAACTTGTAAAATTTTCAACCCTGGGCAAAGACATCAAACAAAAACAAAAAATGAGTGAAGATAAATTCAACCCCGATTACTTCCGACACTTACTTACTTCACTCACACTAAATTCAAGAGCCTTAATAGTGGAGCTCACCGGCTTAGCGGAGAAGTTTGTTGATAATGCTCAAGAAATTGTTGAGCTAGTTGAGGAAAGGATCAACAAAATTCTACCCAAGTACAAACTTTACTCGTTTTACTTGATGGACTCTATGATAAAGAACATCGGGAATCCGTACAATTTGATGTTTGCCACAAATTTATACAAGAACTTCACAGAAACCTATTTGATTATTGATGATACTCCCACCAGGCAAAATATGATAAACTTGTTCAAGACTTGGATAAGTGGTAAGACCAGTGCTGGGTTGGATTTGTTTCCGAAGGACACATTGCTTAAGGTTGAAAAATTTATCATTCAAGCCACTTCTCTCAATAGTTCTTCTCAACCCGAAGCCGCTAGAATCTCGAGAGATATGGTCTTGAGGGAAAGTAACTATCTCCTACAATATGTGATAGCTTTGGACGAAGACCTTGAGATGTTTTCTGAATCAACTTGGCTGCCAGTCGAATATAAAGACTCTCTCCGGCTGTGCAAGCTTGTCAGGAATAATTTAATTATTGATATAAACCTGATCAGCGAATGTGCTATGCTCGAAGGTAGAGATGAATTCGAGATCAAAAAAGATGCCTATGTGGAACGTCTCCGAGACATAAGGAAAGTGCTTGACGAACAAGGAAAACAACAACAAGATATCTTCAGGGAGGTCAAGTTGATTCCATCGTCTTTCAAAGAGGCCACTGAAGAAGGTGTGGTTATTCATTTAAATTTAGAACCAAAAAGTATCGATGTACTATGTGTTCTCGGGGAAACTATAGATGCTTCGTTTGACGCTGCGGTCAAAGAGTGGGGAAAAACTCAAACCCCAAATGATTCACCTTTCATACACACAGAACAACCCAATACCCAGTCAGCATTGGATCAAGAGGCTATAGATCCACAAGAAAGCTTGGCTAGCAGTTTTGGACTAAATCTTGAATCAGTGGACCTCCAAAATTTTGCACCTGGAGATCACGGCAACGAATTGAATTTAAATCTGTCAGGTGCTTCTGTTGAAGATGAAGGGGATGGCTATGATCCTGAACTAACACTAAATGAGTCGGACGTGAAGCATAGCCCGCCTTCAAGTCCAATTAATGGGGTCTTCTTACCCGGAAAATCAAGTTTAAAGAGACCAAACCTTGGAGAGGAAAAAGCTGTAAAAAGAGTCCGCTTCGAGGTTTGAAAATTCGAAGCAGTCACACATAAAATAAACTTAATACTAAGAAGACCCATTCTTTACTGAAAACTTAAATGTTGTCTACTCGTAATGCATATCTGAGTTGTGCTCCTGTAAATAAAATTCATGGTTATCCGAAAAGACAAAAAAAAAAAACGCCACTTGGTTGACACTACAGAAGTTTCCCTTAAAGGAATCATATATTCATGCAAGTATATATCTAGGCCAAGCTCCCAGACTTCTTCAAGTGCCAGTAAGCAGTCAAGAATGGGAAGGCGAAGAAAAGGCCGTAAGTTCCCCACCAAACAATACCAAAGGGAATCTTTCTGTCCTTCACTTTGAAAGGCAAGTTGGAGTAAACACCTGTTTTTGGGGAGCCATATACGGAATTCATCGTAACAGCGGAAGTTTGGAAGTTTCTGGTAGCTCTAGGAGCTCTCAAGCCAACTCTGGAAATCATTTTGTTTGCTTAAGCTTTCGGTTGATGTGAACAAAGTTTTGATCACTTCAATTACTTGTGTCCTGAAAGGCCAGTGCACCCAAGGATGCGCTGTGGGCTCATTTTTTGTGACCTTTCATTGGCTACGCGTTCCAGAAATAGTAGGCTCACTCTCCCTGTAGATAGCTCACTCGCAAAAAAGCCATCAACTTGTTAGTTTCCAACGTACCTACCCCCAATAGTTATCGATTACAAATGGCCATCGCTCCAATTACAGGTACTTTGAGAAGAAAAATTATCACAGATATCTCTGTGGGTTTCGGCGTCGGCTTTGTTATGGCTGGTCTTTACTGGCAGTACGAACACAAGCCTATAGTCCAAAGAAGAGATGCTTTCTACGCCAAGTTGAAGGCTGAGAAGGAGGCCGAAGATTCGGTCTAATAAGCTGATCCGGTATGGCTTAGCCTTCTGTATATGCTTACAATAAATGATGATTTGAAATTTCTGTAGATGTGATCTTAGGGTTTAACACATCCTCATGACAAGACCGTGAACAATTCAAATGTGAGTTGGCAAGATGAATGGATATTTATTTCTTTGCGTTCCTCTAGCAAACTCCTGTCTAAACCATGACTCGCCAAAACTTTTCGTTATTCACAAGACCTGTAGTTAAAATAAGTAGTTTCCGGTCTAACTTGCCTTGTAGATGTTGAAAAACACTAATTTCGCTTCTGGTAATACCGCCAAGTAGGACTACTATAACATATTGTTGTCCTAAGTATCCCTTTGATGTAGCTTTGCGATTATCCAGTTCATCGCAAATATTTTTATCAATGGTTTGGCCTTTGAACATGGTGTCTATGTTGAGGTTATTCCAGTTGGGCCTTTTCAGGACATTATTCACCGGCTTGTATTTCAAAAAATCCCGGAAGTAAAGTGCTTCCACAATTCGGGCTGTAAGTGGCACTGTTGCAGAAGGGAGTGTAAAAGATGGGTGAGTGTAGTCAAGAACACTCTCTATTCTAGGTGTCTCGATGTCCTCCTCCTCCAAGGGATGCAAATTCCAAAACTTGCTTATCAATGTGTATGTACTCTTGTAGACATCTTGACCGCTTGAGATACCAACAGATGTGATTTCTTCATAGCCAGTTTCTTCGGATGGTCGTGAATGGGCCCCTGTTGTCGTAATCGAAGTAGAAGCTGTTGTAGTCTCAATTTCTGTTTTCCCAAATGTGAAAGTTCCAAAAAAGTCGTTTCCTTTTGTATTCACCTTGATGATATTGTGGTCTAGTAGTTTCTTCAACGTCAAAGCACCTTCCAATCCAAAATTCAGATAAATGGATCTCATAATTGAGTCCATATCACTTTGACGCAAACCATCATTTATCAAAGATATTAGGGCGGTCAAGCTCATGGCAATCTCAAAAGGCACACATTGTTCAACCATTGAAAACAATCTCTTTAGTTGTTGCTTATAATCAAGGTCAAAAATATCATTTTGGAGTTCCAACCATTTTTCGCGTATATCGAACTTATGTTCACTATCCGTGTCACACTTTATACACTGGAGAATAGTCTCACTCAAGTTTGTGTGCTTGCGCACCATGTCCTGTTTTGATGTTAAATTACCAAGATTTTTGACTAGTTGCTTGATTTCTTCTAGATCTTTGATTTTGTCGCTTTGCTCGAGTTCGAGCTGGATGTATTTTGCAAGTTTGTTAAGCTTTAATCCAATGGAACCGAAATTAAGATGCTTGATATTATGAAAGAGCTCGTCGTCGAGCTTTTCTTTGGTTGAAAGAATATTATTGATTTCATCTTCAGTCCCAAAAACATCATCTAAGAGACCCATATAGTTCATGTGGCTGAGTAGAATCGGAAAGTAGTCGAGATTCCTCTCGAGAACAACTAGATCAGTATTCCCCCGGAGCTTGTTGGAATAAAACTCTTGCTCATTGAAAGATAGCTTGGATGACAAAAATTTGGGTAATTTCTCATCAAGAAGATTTTTAACCAAAAGGCTAGAATGATCGCCTTTTGCGAAAATATTCTTGATCTTGATGGTACCCCGACGGGAAGTGGTCTCTGACAAAATATCCATAAATGCATGGCTTAGGTTAGATACCACTTGCAAAGGATTATTGAGATATTCTGATAGCCCACCATTTGCCATATTAAGAGAGAACACATTATCATGAATAAACAAAGGGTATGCTTTCCAAGGAATAATTTTAGAATGGGCTGACATGCGAATAACTGAAGCGGATGTGTCAAGCTCGGCAAATTTGGAGAATGGTTCACTGGTCTGATCGTGAAAGATTTCCGAGTAAATTTGATGATAAAAGGATTTGGTTAAATTTTTGACCACAATATTAAGATTTCCAGGCTTTCTGTGGTCGAGAAACATCCAGAGTTTTTTCAAATGTTGCACACCGGCATTATCGCTAGAAATGATGATTGTGAGCGAGTTGTAAACCAGAATGAGGGACGAAACTTCTTCAGGAGAAATATTATCATCTATCAATAACGTTTTTTCAAACCTGCCCCTCTCTTTGAGTGCCAGAAATGGTGTCAAGTAATTCACAAGCTTCGAGGTCTCTCTTGATGTTACAAGTAAATTATCGTTGCTATATATGTGCGATAAGCTAGCAAACAAATTTTCCCGCGTCAAGTTTTTGAAACGATCACCTAGATCAGATTCCATGATAATATTAAAATTTGAAGGTGAATATTGTGGTCGGCTTGATTCTGAGTATTATTATGGGTTAAACGGTTGAAGTTCGTGAGGATTATGTGAGAGCGCATGCGCGGGGCCAGCACCACGGTGGCTCAGAAGTCCATCAGCAAAAATTCCAAATACACACAATTATGATCCTTATGAGTTCAAAAAAATGGTTGATTTTGATGAAAAGTGCTACCCAAAAACACATTTAGATAAATGGTTCCAATTTCGTAGTGTTTTATACTCGAATCTTTCGTTGCTTGGCTTTTCGTTTTTATCAGGTGCCAATCGGTATTGCATATAATAATTCCTTTACGTTTAAATCATAGACCCAGGCTGATTCTCGAGAGAAATAGGTAGATGATTTTCGAAGAGACCACAAAGTCAAAGGATCTAATAGATAGTGTGTTTTATTCTGTTTTGGGGGCTTTCTCCTTAGCGTGAAGTTTGCTTTGTTCGTCAACGAAGAATCGGGAACCCGCGATAACTAAGTGCGCATAATCGTTGGGGTCAATATCAGGAATTTACAAAACACGGGCAAATCTCGTCAGACATTGAAACGTGCTTTGGTAATTAGCAGGGAAACAGGTTGAAGCAATCAATTCAGCGGCTGTGGTCAGGAGGAGAGAAGACGTATTGTATGTTTTTTTTTTTTTTTTCCATATATATATATTCTCATATTCGGCCCAATCCTTCTTCATAAGCTTGACTTTTTGAAGTTCTTTCTCTTCTTGATCTTTTGGCTATTTCCGTTTGTCTTCAGGAGGTTTTTTTTTTTATTTCTGACAAGAGAAACTGTGGTAACAAGCTTTTTCTCCCTTTTGAACCATACTAGTGCAATGCCCACTGAAATTATAACCACTGAAATCGTTTTCACTTCCCGTTAGATAGGATCCTTCTCCCGAACAATCTTGCGAAATAATAATGAACTAAATGTGGGGTACATCCTTCCGGTGTACTTTTGATTGTACTAATATGGCTTGCCCAGAAATGCTTCCACCATAAACCCCCTTGACGCTTGGGTGTGCTTCAGTGAATGCATGATTTGCGCTAGAATTGTTGTTTCGTGAAGACATCTTGAAAATCAAGTAAGCTTTCCGAAATCAATTGCCAAAATCTAAGTCTTTTCGTGAAAGTTTTTGTATTTAGGTTTCAAATACTTCTTTTTGAACCCCATGTTTGGAAGGGGAGGCTTTTATTTAGCTCGGGGTGGACAAATCAATACGTAGATTTCATGTGGGCGTGTGTACGGAAAGACGGCGAAGCTTAAAGAGAGCGAGATGCCTTGGCGGACAGAAGAACCTAAGTTGCACCAGACTTTTGATAATTGAAACTTTGAACAAAATATTAAATCTAAGACTTAACGAACTTCTTCGAATCAATTACCACAACACTACTTTTTTTTTGTTGTGCCTCTTTTCTTTGAGGCTTATTTTGAGGCGTGGGGCATATGTTTGAATCGATTAATGAGTTTTGGATTCCGATCGAGTTTAACCCGTGATTTCATTCACTTTGACTTCTACTTAAGCGAGGGGAAAATTTCCTATTCCTTCTTCATCATTTCTTTTTTTTTTTTTTTCGTTTTGTTTTTTCTATATTGAATAGAATGGTAACTTCAACACTCGTCAAATCCTAAAGAATACTATGGATACTTAAGTTAATTATTTCTTTCCATTGCCCACTAGTACTGTACGCAACTACTCACCGAGCCACCCACTCACCGGGCCACCCAGACGCGACACGCGTTTTGTTTTTCGAACAACAAGTTTAAAAGCTCATTTTCGTGCCATTCATGCCTTAATTAATGTCAGATGATTTAGGAGATGAATAAACTCTCATTATTTTATGAATTGAAGAAAAAAAGAGGGAAAAAAATACATCGTG
>JAJMHT010000126.1:0-58692 GCA_030583145.1 Metschnikowia vanudenii
ATTTAAACAGCAATTTATCATACACCGGTGATGTACTTTATGTCACCGACCATAATGAAGTGGTCATAAAAGTCGTACTAATACCATTTTTAGTAACTAATTTATTTACTAACTCGAAATAATAAAAATATTCGCGAAAACCTAATAATACTAATAATATTTAATAATATAGTTACTAAAATATTATGAACATCACTGGACCGAAGAAAGGTATTTCCTTTTTGTTCACGAAGTGACATCAAGAGATTTTCGCTTCGTCTTCAACAAACAGATAAACGTAAATATATAGCACGAAAGCCCCACAAGGCTCATATTTCAATAAAGTGACTTGGTGAGTCTTCGTTGGAGTCTTCAGTGGACAACAAGGGTCTTGTGGGTGAAAAGACACCAAGACTACTATAAAGCCACAGAATAGAGGGGTTTAAAATGAACACTTTCTCGAAAATGCAAATAATATCTTCAAGGATATTCTTTTGAAGTAGAAAGTAATATAATGTCGAGACTATAAAATAAATGAGTGGCTCCAAAAGTTGACTCATGACAATATGTGGTGGAATTGTTCCAAGTAAAAGCATCAAAAATGCTTTACGCGATAAACCAATTGCATAACTCAAAAATTGTACAGTATTCGCATGGATATGATCTTATCCTGCATTTTTTTTTTGAAACAATTTTTTTTGAACAATTTTTTCTCCAAGAAATAGGCCTAATTTCAGAATTATGAAGTAGTAAGGATTATACTCCTAATAGTGTACAACAAAGTATTTCCTAATTTCCCAAAAGTTTTGACGTCGTACTTACCACATGGTTAGACGCAAATGCATGTAAAGGTCATAAACTCGACACTGTAATCGCATGGATTCATGCATGTATGATGATTTTGCTGTAGCGAATTTGGAATATCTCCTGGAAGACTTTTGCAACGTTTTTATCTTTTTTGTTTTTATCTTTTTTGTTTTTATCTTTTTTGTTTTGGTGTGCAATTTTCCACATACAAAGAACTTGATGTTGGACCATCACACAAGAGACACATGTTATGTTTAGTAAAGTGCGACATGTAGTTACTATTACAAACATTGTGGCAAGGCGTAGACCCAAATTCACGTGGTGTAATTGGCCTCAATGTGCATCTTCTTTTGAAAAAAAGTTGAAAGATGTCTGTAACTCCATGGCTTTCTTGTACGAAGAGTGGTTTTTGAAATCTTGGCCACCAAGAACCCTCACATCAAAGCTTAAACTAGGACAGAATCTACACTACCAACTTTATAAAGTTTGGTGTAAACCATTTGCTTTTGCTTCTTATCCTGTAGTACTGCTATACTTCCGTGCATTTTTAAACCCATAGCGTTTTTGCTACAAAGTTCAACATATACCCTAGGTCATCTATATGGTATCACAGTATCTAGAATAGCGGTGAAACTATTCCAAGAAGATAGAAGTCAAACATATTTAACTAATAAGAATGAAAAATCGTGTCATTAGCAATATTCCAAACTTTTCCCACAAATGTTGATCGCTACCAGAATAATAACCTTTAAAACTGCGAGCACCAGTAGAAGAACCCTAGCCTATGATTCGGAGGTGGCAGAGCGGAAGGCTTTGATTGGGGGCAAATGAATCAACTGTGTACTCCATGGTGTGCGAATTTGAAGGGAAATCTTTGCAGTGATGAAAGGCTGGATGGTGAAAATAGCTGGATCTGATGGAATAGTATCTTCGGGTAAGAAAAGCAATTATTTAATCATTTATTCTATTGTATGTCAAGGCGGAAGAGTGCATTAAAAATTTAATATGAGGCAGCTGGTTGTGATCTTTTGGTTGTGATCTTTTGGTTGTAAGCTATTGCGGTCTTCGTTTGACTATCTTAAAAGGTTACCCTTGACTGAAAATGGGCTTTACCAGTCTCAAGAAAGAGAAAATAAATTGGGATGTTCACAAAATCCCCTTGCTACCAAAAAACCTGAAACAGAACCCTTTGGGACGCTTTTTCAGAAAGAAGCCATGATTTTCCCGTACTGGAAAAAGTTATGAAGACACGTGGCAGATGTATGTCCCACTTTGTTTGAACTTTCCAAGAAAACAGGAAACCAAAGCCAGGAGAAGTTTAAACAGGGGAAAAACTAAGTTTCATGTGAAATTAACAGAAGAACCACTAAGGATGCCACGTATCAAGTACTCTGTTTTGTAATTGTCTTCTTCAGGTGAATAGGAATCTTCTTTTGTCACCTAAAGAACGCGCAAATTTCAATGGATTGTTTACTAAGAGGTAATGACTAGGACATGCACCAGAAGAATGTTGCTGAGCAAAAAACACATCCTTTGCTTGATAAAAGGCAAGCACCTAAATGGTCTTGTTACCATGAGCAATTCTCTCGACGTCAAGAGTAACGTGACACGGCAAGGGTACTGTTTTAATATAAAAGCAGGAAAATTATCGTGATCCGATTATAAAATTGTCAAACAAAAATGAAATTTGCTTTATTTGCCTTCATCATATGTTCTTTGGTGATGCCACTATTGGCAGCACCAGCTTTAGAGGGGCATCAAAACAATCCCACCACGAAACGTGTTCTCAAGCCATGGCTCAAAAGTGGATCTCAAGAGTTCAATACCAATGACAAGGAGATAATCCATGAATGTCAAAATCCAAACTACCAGGCCCAACTTGATCTTGCCAAGGATAGTTTGGATAGGTTCATGTACCGATTGAAGTCTTTTATACACGGACATGTTTTCGATTTGAAGGGGTTTGAATCCCGCGTCGAAAACCTAAGAAAGCAACTCACCATACTCGACCACTTGGCACAACAAGATAACCCGTGCCTTCGATGGCTTAATCCTCAGTTCAAATTTGCCCGACAAATGTTCCGAGTCATGTCAGATGCTGCGGTATTGATGAATTTCTATAACCCTGAATATGGAATCGAACTGCTTTTGATCTATAAGACAATCTACATGAATGTGCGTCTTTTGACCTTACATAATCGACATGGAAAACCCGACCCTAAGATCGAAAACTATGCCCAGATTGTGTTTCTGTTTGAGCAACAGTTGCACTCTTGGGCAAAAAGGTTTGAAGAATTGAAACATGCTTCACTGGCGTTTTTGTTGGCATTTTGTAGCCAATTTGAACAAGCAGACGCAACTCTAAGGAATTTGATCAAATTTAAATCAGAATAGGAGCGAAAACAAAAAAGAAAAAAAGTTTCAAGAGGGTAGGGTTGTGGGGTTGATAATACTTAATTGGGGATGAAAAGTGCCTTCTTTTTTCGTGAAGTATTCTCCTATATTATCCATAATTGAGATTGGAAAATAATCGAGTATATTATTATTGCCTCGCTTAAAAGAAGAAGGGTCTAAATAAAGAGGCTTCACAGCTTTAGGATTCCTATTCTCAAGAAGTGGTAAACATCTAAGGAACCAGGAGTTGAGTTGTTAAAAATGAACCTAATACTTTGTTCCACTTGGGTAGGGAAACACCTCAGGGAAGGGAAACACCTCAGGGAAGGGAAACACCTCTGGTAAGGGAAATACAAGAGTTATTTCAGGATTTTGCGTAAACACAGAGCTTGTCTTCAATGAAGACGTCGAAGTACATAAGATTGTAAGCTACCAACATCGTGTAGAGTCCAGACTGGTTGGGTGGGGAATACACCCGTACATCAGGCTGGGTCATCAGTTTGGATCCCAGGGAAGTCTCATAAAATTAAATTGTATAGCGTTTTGGTCTTTTTTTCTGAGCTTGAATACATTGTCGATCTGTCAAGCTAGTAATGTATTTTTCGGTTATTGGGGAAATTCTTTGCAGCCAGTCCAAATTACCAGGTACATGCCATGAATGGCTGCGCGAAATAAATCCTCCACCCCGACTTTCTGTTATAGTATTCAACACTGGTAGATGATGTGTCGGTTATGCTTATACATGCAAATTTTTATAATGGTTCCGATATGTAAGTAAATATATGTCCACTGTGGACTTAGGTCTGAAATTTTCTTTCTACGAACAGAGATTGTTTTTCATGGAATGGTATCCAGAGTCGTGTCCTAATCATCCCGGGAAGCAGGCAGTTAGCCAGAAATGTGGAAAGCCAACCATTTCGTTTTAATCTAAGAAAAATCGGTATTAATCGAAATCTGTTGTATTAATCAAAATCTGTTGTATTAATCGAAATCTGTTGTATTAATCAAAATCTGTTGTATTAATCGAAATCTGTTGTATTAATCAAAATCTGTTGTTTTAATCAAAATGTGTATGCTTGACAAATGCCTGCTCTAGAAAAGACTAGGACAACCTTTTGACAAGATAGGAATTGAAATAATTTTTGGGTGAACACGACCAAGAGCTTGAGATACTTCTCCAGCTCTTGATTGAAGGGCACAATTATTTGTCAGATGAACCTCCTCACGAAAAAATCACTTTTATACGCAACCTCATAGGAGCAAGCATTTACCCAAAACACAAAACTTTTGCGTTGGTTGATCACAGGTTCTTCCAGGTATACATTCAGACAAATATATAAGAATGTCAAAGCTTTGTAAATTTTGCTGTTCGTCACGGTATGCGAGCAGTGGAGAGTGATTATGGAACATCAGGCCAATGATTACACGAGCAGTCTAAACATAGCGACTTTAAATTGGGACATTTTCAATTTTATTGGTTGCAAAAGAAGGTTCTATACTTATGGTGAACTTGAGAAAGGGTCTCCAAAAGGGTGATGATTGAAGTATTTGGATATGGCTTTTGACCTCACCCTCTCAAGTGCCTTCATTTTAGAAGCCGTGACCGCCAGATATCTGGTCTGATTAGCTTCAAATTCCGTACGTATTGCAGTGAAAGTTTTTCAAAGGAAGCAAAAATGTAGATTTTAAAGTAGATAGTTTTCAGCGTAGGGTATTCAGTAAACCCAAATGGAGAGGATATTCGACCATGGAAGATATTCAGAGGCAAAGGAATTCAGAGGCAAAGGAATTCAAAGCCAAAGGAATTCAAAGCCAAAGGAATTCAAAGCCAAAGGAATTCAAAGCCAAAGGAATTCAAAGCCAAAGGAATTCAAAGCCAAAGGAATTCAAATATACATGATTTTTGGTCACTTAATGATTTGATATTCTCCCACACTCCCTCCTTAGTGTTGATAGCTCTTTGCCTCAGTAAGAAATACCCCAGTATTTGAATTGTGCCTTCCAGATATGGAACCTCATGAATCCTAGTTATTTTGCTACACCGCTCGTATTCACGTTCCATTAATTGTCTTCATTGATCTGTTGAAAAGTATAATTAGGCAATGGAAAGATACACCACAGGGAGTATAACCAGTCCCATCCAATGAACACATATTCCAATGAACACATATTCCAATGAACAACCTCTGATCTATAAAGATGAGCCTCCGCTGGAGAGGAACTTCACTGAACAGCAGCCTCACTGAACAGCAGCCTCACTGAACAGCAGCCTCACTGAACAGCAGCCCCAAAGAAAACGGCCAGGTCGCAAGGCATGGACATAGACTCATATTTTCCATTGTCCTCATGAAAGAGGTGTTGTCTCTTCGCCATTAGGAAAACAGAATGCGAGCAAAAACAAAACAAAACAAAACAAAACAAAACAAACAAACAAACAAACAAACAAACGCCAGAAAGACAGAAAGAAACACCAATTGTGCAGCCCCACTCATATCTGAACCTTATGTGCCATACCCACTTCATCCTGACTTTAACATCACTTTCATCAGTATTTCCTGGCACTAGCTACTCGTCCCGGATACTCAATAGATAAAGTCTTTGTAGTCTCGCCTGGTCATTTGCTTTGAAATGTTCCCAACACTTGATTTGCTGCCTATCACTACCGAGGTCAATGACCATACTAATCCTGGTGATCTTTTGATAATAGTCCAGGAATTTTACTCCATATTCCAGTTCAACACTCCACATCCCAGATCCACATTGATGCTAAGTTTCTTCGCAAAACTCACGCTAAACCTTTATCCTTTCGGGAAATCTTCTCCATGGCCTTGAGTTTTGCCTGGCTCTTGGACAAATTCTCTTGCTGTTTCTTGAATCGAAGCTCCGCAGCACTGGCAGCTGCCTCGCGTGAACTTTGCGCATTGGAGTTTTCGCCAAGAGTGCGTCCTTGTGGAGTCTTTTCCGAGACTCTATTTGTGGAGTGGCTCTTTTTCTCCAGAGGTCCGTGGACTTCTTGTGTTTTTGAGAAGCAGCTACCCATATTGACCAGTTTCTTTGGTGAAAAGTATTTAAGGTATTTTCAGGTATTTTCAGGTATTTTCAGGTATTTTAGGGGAAGGGGGGGTTTGAGATTTTTTAAGATTTCTTAGATGTTTTTTGAGGTACCTTTTAGGTGTCTCTTTTAGGGTTTTATAATTCTGCTTGAAAGTCGTCAGTCCTTTTCCTAAGTGATTGTGATCTGGAATATGGTCTACAATGCCAAGTATGAGTCGTGAAAACCAGTAGCATGCAGGCCATGAGGCCGGGTTCTTGTTTATCTTTGGGTGTCTGTTGTTGTGCTATTCTAGAGTGGGGTCTATGTACATGATTGATTATGCTCGGGCGGAGGTGGGTGTTCGTCAATCACCGACCAAAACGCCAGGTGAAAAAATGGAGCGTGCGTGTGACGAAATGGCGCTTCGGGTATTTTATCGTATCTCATTCGTTTTTTTCGTTTTTTCGTTTTATCGTTTTTTCGTTTTATCGTTTTTTCGTTTTTTTTTTTTTTTTAAAGCTTTTGGGTTTTATATTGTTTGGTTCAACAATCTCTGTTTTCGTTCGTTCCACTTCTAATACATCGTGCTTTTGAAATCGTTCTCCTCTCTGGTGGAAACAAAAAGGTTGGATGCCACCTTGTTGTACTCCACATTCTCCTTCAAGTTGGTGAATTGGGGAATGGTGATTTCAACGTCGCTGTTAAAGGTGGGGTTTTCCTCAGCACAAACACGTGCGATTAATCCCGACTGTGGCTTAGAGAGCCAGTGTCTGACAAATCTGTTCACAGCCTTGTCGTCCTGGTGGTAGTTTTTGTAAGCGTTCAACACGGCCAAGTAGAATTCAGATCTGGAGTCGGCATACCGAGACAAGATCGTAGCCTCACGTAAACTGGCCCAATCGGCAATTGGAATGTACGAATAACCTGACCCATCCAAGAAATGGAGAGTAGTGTTCCAACGGTTTAAGATATCGGCGTTGGTGAAGTCCTTGATTTCACCCATCTTCTTGAGAATCACTCGGTACAGAATGGCCGTTTCGCTGACATTGTAAACGGCGTAGTTATCCACCAACTGGTCAAACACAACCTTATCATCCCAAGAGTAACTACTAAGGATATTATTAAGGAAGATATCATCCACAGCCTTGATGTTGGCATACGTTGCAATGGCCTCCTTCAATTTGGTGTAGCCCTCTTCGGTGAGAGTAGGGTACATCTTGAAAAAGATCGAGCAAAAGGCCTTGTTTATAATGGAGTAACGTGCGTTGAGGGTGTTCTCGCGGTCGCGCGCGTACACGGTCAATGTGTGTTTCCACACGTCGAAAATCGTTTCGAAAGACTCGTTGGCTTCCAAGCAATGCTCCATAAGACTCTGCACACGTGGCGCCTTAAGAAGAACTTTGTACGGGAGCTGGTTCTCAATGGTCTTGTTGAAAAAGTGCTTGGCGATCTTGATGTCTTTACACTCGCCAATAAATGCCGCGTGTAAGTCAGCCAAAGTCCTGTGCACGGTGGTGGGGCCTTCCCTACCGGACTCCAAATAAGCCAATACCTGTTCTAAACAGTCAAGAGCTCTCAGGTAGTCGCCCTCTTGGATGGCAATCTTACCAATTGATCCGGACAAATGGTGCACAATGAAGGGCGCTCTCTTGGTGTTGACCTCGTACAACTTGATGACCTGGTCGTACAGGAAGCGTTTTTCCGCGTACGCCAAGGGCAAAATCACCGACAACACGTTTTGCTTCAAGTACTTGTGGCTCTGCTTTGGATCGTTGACTCCAAATTCCCATAACTTGAGGATCTCCGAGTTCACCTGTAACTGCAACATGGCATAGAGAAGCTTGCGCAAGATTTGCGAGTTCACGAGGTCCAGAAGCGGGCCGGAGATGTTATCGGCTAGGTCCAAAATGGCGTTTTTGAGCCAGATGTCGTTGGAGAGCGTGGTGTTCTGATACAGGTCACTGTCTCTGTTTCTACTTTCATTCAACCGGGAGTAGCGGTTGCTGAACACCGCCTCGTTGAGGAGATTGGTGTAGGTATACAAGTTCTCCACCGACATTTTGCTCTTGACTTCTTCGTCACAGAACATCTCTGTGAGCAAGCGGATGGTGTCGAAGTGCTTGTCCAGCAGGGATTGGCCTCTAGTGCGGATGGTCTTACCCACGGCGCCAGAAAGCAACTGCTCGAAGCGGCTTATTTTGGAACGGTTAACTTTGGAGTGGTTGATTCTGGGCTGGTTGGTTTTGGGCTGGGTAGTTTTGGGCTGGGTAGTTTTGGGCTGGGTAGTTTTGGGCCCTCCAAGCTTGGGTGCGCCGAGCTGCGACCCGTTGAGCTTGTCGGGCTTGTCGTGAGGAAAAATCTCCGTTTGTTTGGAAGAAAGGCTCTCGGAGATGGGATGCGAAGAGGTCGCTGAAGATGTTGCGCCAGAAACAGAAGCAGCCGAGGAGTTGTTTCTGAACTGGAAGTTCTTCTCGAGGTCTATGGAGGCGTTGGTCAGCCCGGGGAGTTTCAATGTAGAGGGGTTTGTGCGGACATTCCGAAGAAGCACCGGTCTTAAAGAGGTTCCTGTGTTGGAAGCGAGCAACCTGAACATGTTGGGCAAGAATGGAAAGTCTTAAAAGCGGATGGAAAGTGTGTTGGTGTTTGGAAAGTGTGTTGGTGTTTGGAAAGTGTGTTGGTGTTTGGAAAGTGTTTTGGTGTTTGAGAAAAAGGCGGTTTTTGGAGTGGGGCAGTATCCGTGAAGATAGTTATACGACCGGTGAGTAGAATTTCCGGGCCTGCAGATTTTTGTGGCAGGGTTTCTTTGTTTCTCGGGGTTTGGGTTTTGGCTGGTTTGGGTTTGGGCTGGTTTGGGCTTTGGCTGCGTTGGTGGGGGTTCGATTTTTCTGATTTTTTTCGCCTTCGCGCACGTTTTCTATGTGGAGTCCGAACCCGAGGCCTCTTCGCCCTCGACTAGAAGGAGATATGGGAACTTGGTGGGTGCGGGTGCGAACGGCTGCAATGGCAATTGGAAGGCTGGAGGAATTGTTCACACCGTAGTACATGGAAAACTTTTGAGGGGGTATACTCGGGAGGTTTAGTAACCTTTGGAAATTGCATAGATTCTATGAATCCTAAAAACTTTGTTATACTTTATATATTTCTCTTTGGTTGTCTTTGGTTGTGTTTGGTTGTGTTTGGTTGTGTTTGGTTGTGTTTGGTTGTGTTTGGTTGTCTCTGTTCGCACCTTTGTTTCGGTTTCTTGGTGTCAGCCTCAGACCCATTTCGCAACCATTGTTCATAACTTCACCATGGAAGAACATTGGTTCCACCGTGGTGTTAGAGAAAAGATATTTCTAGAAAATTGGGATACGTAACATCAAGGCTCCTCAACCCAAAGTTTCGGGCAATGGAGGGGTGTTGATTGGAATGGAGGTGGTGACTACACTTTGGCCACCACACGAAGAGGCCAACAATATGCACATTCTGGACTGGCCCCAACAATATGTTGCAGCCGCAATCGGAGAATGTTTGGGCATATTTTTCGTTTTTGTAGTTGTCTTTGAGATTGTCTTTGGGGTTTTTTCTTTCATTTTTCATTTCCATTTTTCATTTTTCATTTTTCATTTTCATTTTTCGTTTTTGCTTTCTATTGTTGGGTTGCCATTTCTTCAAACTTTAAACAATTCATCTATTTTCGCCATGGTGTACCACTGAGACGTGGGTTTGAATTATTTGCACTCTTCATAGTTCGGTCCTCGTCGGGGCCTATAAACCCAATCAAAAGGTTTTAATTTAAAAAATTCTTCTCCAAAATCTGGGTGGAAACGTGCAATATTTAATTTAGTGGGACTTTAAGACTACCCTTGTGGTTGTATAGCCCCACCTGTCTACAGTAATACAGGGAAAAATTCTAAGCTCCTGGAACCCGAAGCATTACTGCGCACGTGTTGACATGTGTTGGATTTTATCCTTGTAGGTGCTTATTACATGCAAACATGTCGAGATCCATTTTTTTTTTCGAATAACCATTTTAAAAAGTTAACATCAGTCGAAGATTTAAAAAATCCTGCCAAGAAATCTCCTTTGTGTTGGAAAAAGCCCAAAATACTCGAAGAGGTCTCACTTTTGCTCTCCTGCTGATGTCGCACGTGATACCACGGGGACGGGCCGTGTTGCATAAATACCTATCATTTTTAAATGTCCCACAATTTAAACTTCACTATTATATGAGGCGGTATGAAGATCTGCCAGTTCATAAGAGTTTTTCAACTTTCATTTGCATGGTGCCGACAATTCTTGCAATTCTTGCAATTCTTGCAATTCTTTAAGTCAAGGATCTCTTTAAGTATTACTCTTTGGACTAATGAGCCCAGCCAAAATGGTGGAATTCTGGATGCAATTCCCCCGTGAGATCTGGTTAGAGCTCTCTTAAGAGAACTTTTATTCAATTCAACAAGACGAATCTGTTGGAAAAAAATGCTCACACTATTTCTCTCAATTTGTTTTGAGAAGAGTGATGACGACGTCGAATTCATGCCCACTAGAGTTGTGCAGACAATACAAGTCTGCTTGCGGCCTGGGGTTATGTGCCTCTACACCAGTGGATTCAACCCCAAATCGTTGAACGAAAACAGTGCCATTCTATGCTACAGACACAAGCAAACAAATTTTTTAGCTGAAAGTTTATACTCTTCCGTATCAAGAAGTTTTGGTCCCTTATAAAAAACTATAGATACTATACTTGGTGCAACGCCGTTGTTTAAAGTTTAAGCGAAGTCGCGAGCCTCGGAACACTTCAGATTTTGTATTCCAACAGTCACGTACGACGGAGTACATGTTGCAACCACAAAGGGGGATGCGTGTACCTTAATTATCAAACGATTAAAAATATCTGGAACTTGGAACTTTTTGGGGCTGGAAGCCAAAAAAATATGGGACAACCCTCGTTTTTCTCATGTCGTTGAAGTACCAAGGAAATCCCTTGCTAATGTAATATTTCGCACCCGTTTCTAATTACGTGAACACTAGACACCACTGTTTGTAGGTACCAGAATAGCTATTTCCTTCTTTTGGACTAAAACCACGCGAATTACTTATAATTCACCCTAGGACATTAAACGTTTGCTCATACGCGTTTTTCCTCTACTAACCCAGAAAGATTTTGCATGGAAACACGGTTCTTTACTAAGATGATGTGGGTGAATGAGGTACTTCCATAGTGGTGGTCTTGACCGGGCGGTGAACTTGTGAACGAATGTATACGGAGAATTTTATGAAAATGCTCAAGCTATGCATAGAGGAGAAAGGTACCCACAAGGGTAAGCGGTTTGATATACCCGAGCATTACCTACGTTTACTTGTGTGATAGGTCTCTAGCTAGGCCCACGTTTAGTGGCTTCAGCAGTGCTGTTTGAAGACCCAAATCACGTGAGGTGAAAAAGATCCATCATTCTGAATGAAAGAAACGCCTACCAACACAGCCCAGTCCTAAACTTTGCCCGCCGAGGAAAAAAAAACCTCACTTTGTCCCTGGGGATGGATATTATAGAGTCCCGAGATGGATTCAAATAAACTTGGCCGCTCAAGATGATTTTATGGGTTAGTTTAAAATATCCATGCTCCGAAGTCCAACTTATGTCCGGAAATTTCCTCGTGCAAACGAAACCGTACCTGTCTCAGACAACTTAAAGGCCCGTGAAGCATTCTGAACATCTGAGAAGCATAGTCACAGAAATTTAAATGGTAGATTAAATAAGTCCTTTAAATAGTTTTTCGTCAGTTACAAGTACCGAGATCAGAAACGACTCGAAAGGAAACTTCACTACATGGCTTATGCATGGGAAAGGAAAGAATTTCTGTCAAATTTCTTGAACCATATGGTTCGTGGTCGGGAATCAATCTCCAAGCGAGAGTAATTCGAAAAAGTCCTTCACCTCTAAAACACCTGCCGTATGCATGTTTGACAGAGAAATTAGGGAACTAACGCTTCTCTCCGTAGGACTCGACCAGGAAGGTCAAGTTGGGTTTAGTACTCTCATAGCACACGCCAAATCTTCTTTATATCTACCTATTACCATTGCGTGGTTAAAGTCTGGAAATAACTTGACTCACCACTTCACACTGGTCACTCTCCATGAAACTTCACATTGTATTTTTCTTCAGCCACAAGGCTTGTTCACCTCAGAGACTCGCATTCATTTGCATAATAAGATACAACTGGGAGCTACTGAGTCGGCTGAAGATGGCGTGTGGGGTTCATTCTTACTCGTGAAGTTTGAGAGGACCTTGGCGGTTTCATTTTCAAAGAGATTTTAGCAAAGTAATTTAATTCTAACCTTGCTCGAACTAAGTACTTCACCGAAAAAAATCTTCAATGAATGAGAAATCCAAGCCAAACAGCATCTATGTCGTAGTTTTGGAATCCTCCGATTGGAAAAAAATACTTTCGGCTCGGGAGAATTGGGCGAAGGCACAGTATCCGGCTAAAACTTCACAAGTGATACATCATTATTTTGGTGTTGGGAATCACTACACAATAAACCCAACTACAAAACTGGACAAATATTACAAACGTGCCCACACCACGGTCATCGTCCACCCTAAGTGAATAATCAAAAGGGGATGGTTTTCAAACTTATCGCAGATTCCAGAGATGAGAACCGTTTTTGATGCACCTGGAACCACAATTCAAATGTTTGCACCGCATAGCAGATATCCTGTTTAATATATTGAGAATTATCTAGGGCTGAGGTCTGCGAAAAGATTCAAAGCTACAAAATACAAGCAGCTAGTAAATTTAATGTAGAGTTAATATGATATTTGACTAATTAGTGACAACGCAGTTATATAAAGGCGTTGATGAAGCCAGTGCAGGCTCTGGGTACTATGGAAGTTCTGAAATCCGTACGGGGCTCTAGATGAAGAACAACATCCAAAAATATCCCAGACCGGCTCCGATATTTCAAACTAGATACTGTCAAAGCCTTGATCGTTTCAGCAAATAATATGCTGTTTGATTTGAAACAAGTTGGATAGCCTCCTAACGAGGTAATAATATGTTAGTGCTCTTTATTTGTACAAAGAGTATGGGCTTTTTGCTGCGCCTCCCAAACGAGTGTGGTGGAGACCCAAGGTTTCGTTACCATAAAAGAAAAGCACTAATTTGTTTTGGAAAGTGTGGCATGAAGACCGAAATTGTCCCGTATGTGCAATAATTTATTCTGGGAAAACGCCATTGTTCAAGTGCGAAAAACACAAGGCATGATCATGAGAATTTATGCTGAAGTGGAACATATAGTGATTCAACAGGCGGTGAATGACGCTACAATGGAGAGTCATTCCTCGAACACGACCATTTTAGTAAAGTAGGCGGTCATCCAGAAAAAAAAAAATACTCCCATAGGAAAATTTCTCAGTAGGACGGGGAACCTACACCGCAACCAAATATTGACTCGACTTTTTCGGAAGTGAAACACAAAGAAAAGGTTTTCAGCTCATAGCCTAGAAGACCGAGCTTGTGGCAGAGATTTGAATTCTGTCAGTTTTGGGGCCCACCGTATGTCATTTCCACCCCATTTATATCCCACTGCAGTATGGGAACCTGCCAATGAAAGCATCGCCTCTGTTTCATTAGCTACAGCCATAGATCACCTTAGTAGTGTAGCATATAATAAGACGAGGGTCCAATGTCACATTGATTTCCTTGTTTATTCTTTTTTCAGTCACATTAAACACCCACAACCTTGCAGAAATGAAAATAAAGTTGTTCACCGTCTTTGTAGTCGGATTCATTCCATTTTTTGTCTTAGCAGACACAGAAAGTTTCCCTACCACTCATACAGATGTCCACCCAGTCCAACCAAAGCAAACGCAAAAAGCCAGATGTGTCAACCATCTTGTTCAAAAGAAAATGGATGAGGCATTCAAATTCCGCCAATGTCGGTACTTGCAGTCGTATACAGATGAAGTGCACCGGAGCGAAATAAGGAGGGCCAACGATGTATTAAACAGGTTTGTTAAACGCTTAAAGTCCTTTGTGCTCGAAACTGTGTTTGATGTATACGGATTTGAAACACTGGGTGAGGAGCTATTGCGAGAAATCATGGGAATCAGCGACTCTATAGAAAGGGTGGCCTCGTGTAGCAAGGAAATATCCAATCAGCTCGTGTTTTTGCAATACGTGTTCCAAACAATGGTTGAGTCCATAGAGCTTTTGAAGTACTATGAGTCTATTGAAGCGCCGGGTAGGCACTTTCTTTGTGCCGTGATAGATCTTAATGTGAGACTCTTGGGTTTGTATGACTCACATGGTGCACCCGATTTTGAAATCGAGAGTCTTGCTGTTCGGGTAAGACTGCATTCTCAGTATTTGCATTTGTTGAGGGAAGGCTTCGAAGCTTCTAGATCTGAATCTTTTGGCAAACGAATGATGTTCTATCAACAGTTTCTTCAAGCGGAAAATACCCTTGACTTCTTGTCGTGCCAACTTCCTAAGTTTGAAGAGAAATGGTAGAAGGTGGAGGTGTGTTTATCTTGAGACTTTATCGAGTGAAACCGAATTGGTGGGATTGGTGTTATAAGTTGAAATTTTCAAACATATTCGCATAGTATCCAATTGTTTACACTTAATATCGAAGGAGTCAAGGATTAGTGTGTGTATGTGTGTGTGTGCGTGGAAAATGAAAGAGCCCGGTAATTGGAAGTTTAAGTTTCAGAAAAACCAAAACCAAAAGCAACAAAACATAATTCTGAATATGTCTTTGTTTGTGAAAGACTGGTAGATGTGAATTGTTTTCGCAAAGTTAGGGGATCCTCGAATACTGTTTCAGCAGATTAGATGCTTCTTTAGGTTCAAAAATGTTCGTTGATATAACAACTGTGTGGGCAAATGATGTTAACCAACTGATTTTCTGAACTCAAGATTTTCTGTAGTACTTGTACTAGCACTTGCTTAAGCAAGAAGTGGTAGAAATGCACCATGATTATCATTTTCGTACATATTGTGGGAATGGCAGAAAGCGTCTGTTTTATTCGCTTCCAAGCACCTCTTCAGTATTGTTAGCTCGCGATTATCAACGACTTTCCATGAACGGATATTGGTTAGTTGCACATCCTTCTTGTCTTTTTGACCAAAGGCTTTTCAGAGTTTGATCGCTATTCTGTTTGCCTCTTCAGAAACGGCTGGGTACGTATGTTTGTCGAAATATCTGCTTTCTCATTATTCAGCTTCTTGTTTCGACTCCAGTTTGTGCTTTTGGGAGTAGTACTCTAGCTCAATTATGCCTCTCAGTAGCACGGGTGGTCTCTTCTAGCTTGGAAAGCAGAGTTCTAATGCAATAAATGTGGTAACTAGCAGAAGCTTGTATTTGGTTTATGCGCCGTCTGCAATGTGATAGACCAGCGTTATTCAGCAAGTCCTTGGATCTGCTGGAGAATTCTCTTTTCGCAGCTTTAAGTGTCTAAGAGGCAGATAAGCCCACTGCACCCAAAGTACTCGCATATCTGAGGATTTGGTGTTGGTGAATACATCTTGGTTGAGATCTTTTCAAAATTTACTAATCTGCAAGATTCTTGCACATTCACAGTCGAAAGTTTCAAAGAAGAAATAAGTCTGGGCCCGTGGGTGCTTATGCACATTAAAGCTCTTTGGAGAATGTTGCAGGTATGTTATTCTCCAGGGTAGCGGAAATGGTTATAACGTTTTCTCCGACTAAAACTCGATTTGTTTTGAAGAATATGCGAGATTCCTTGTGGGATTGTATCAAGAAAACTATAATTCCAAACACCCGAAGCTTCTCGGCTATCCGTTCGTTGGGTCATCGAAGGCATATTTGACAACCAATTAGAGCAGGCGGCTGATGGATAGAGCCAAAGTTTCAGCCTTTCACTAGTCTTGTTGGTGCCACAAGGTAATGCATCCTTGGGGAAAAAGGGCGGGGGTGACCTCACTCAGCGCTTGGACCTTTAACGTGGAGATCAAATTTTACGACAGAGTTAATGCCAAGGTCCACGAGATATGTGATACACAGTCTGTAATTATCCGCCAAGTTGACATGAATCTGTCTCAACGTGGCAATGAGTCATACCTGATGCAACATTCATGGAAACTTTCTTAATCATATTTACAACCAAAGTGCTCATCTCCACCTTTGGCATGTTTATCAAAAGGAAAAAAGTCGATGACATTCCCGCGTGAAGGGCACACAACCAAAGTAAATGAGCCCTGAGCCAATAGAGCCCAGTCGATTGAGTAGTGTATTCGATTGACTAGGGTATTCGGTGGACTAGTGTATTCGACCCCCCAATTTTGGGTAGATGTACCCGTGTATAACAAAGGGTCTCAAATTTGTTGCTAGGGCACACTCAAAGATTAAAGTAATCGATCTTCCAGTATCACGTATAAGGCTATTCTAAATGGTTCTTGTATGAGACTCCAACAGTCCACAAGGATACTCAACCAAGCTCTTAGAAATTTGTAACCTTCAGCGTTTTTAAGATCCCTTATTGATGTTAGCCAGCGAGAAACATTGATGCGACGGTGATTTGCAGCCAAACATACAATTCCCACGTATTCAGCCGTCTCACAGTTCCTCTCTGATTTGGTTTATTCACTTATTTAGCCCTCATTCCTTGTTAAGAGGATCTGTTTTGGGCCCGTCTTATAAAAAGGCTTTCCTGGTTTTGTTCGTAACGAGACCCCAACTCCAATAGGTGAGGGATTGCTTAGAACCTCACCGAGATCGACATATTCATACCAATCAATTGTTTTAACGGCAATCGATTGTTTTAACGGTAATCAATTGTTTTAACGGCAATCGATTGTTTTAACGGGGTTGACTGCACCTAGTCAAGCTCCAGAATCGCGCATTAAAAACTGCCAACGCGACCCTGGCGCTAAAACAAGCAACATTTCTTTCCACTCCAGGACATATACTTGTGCCTCATTTACGGAAAAAGTTTAAAAAGGTATGTTTAAAGAGGAGCTATGAAAATTGATTGCTCCTTTGCATAAAAAGAGGTACATTAAAAAAAAAAGAAGAAGAAAAAGCTGATATCATAGACTTGGGTAAAAGCTTCTGGGTGGGCCTAGTCGTGCCGAGAACCCCGTATGTTGCTCGCTATCCGGTCACGTGCTTAACATTGCAGATACCGGCAGTATCAGATCAGCTCAATGGGCGATATCTAGAGTGTGACTTTTTTTTTTTTTTTTTTAATTTCATATCGGCCAAGATTTCTGCCAACGAGAAGTCTCCTGAATCTGAAAAGGCCTGCCCGACCTAGCTTTAAAAAACCTTGGTTGGTTGTCGTTTTTTTCCTAAAGCTCAAAGAAGGCTATCGCTCTTTTCGAAAAGCGTGTCTCCTGGTATCTCGTTTTTTTGTCAGTGGGGTTATACTACAGAAGACGTGTTTCACGAATCACGTAAGCGCCCTCAAACACAACAGGAATCCAGTTTAGTCCAAGCGCAAGCTTTGATATATTATCACACTGAAACTTCCCTATTACCGCATTACACCCTCCTGCAATTGGAATCATCTTTTCCCTTGGTTTGCTCGATATCATGCCTGAGAACTCCCCACTTCTACCGAAGACTAGACGCCACGGAAAACCCAAAAAGGTCTCCTCTACCAAGCTGAAGCTCGGAACCTTTGACGGTGTCTTCCTCCCTACTTCCTTGAATGTGCTCTCGATCTTGATGTTCTTGAGATTTGGCTTTATTGTGGGCCAGATGGGTATCATGGGCTCGGTGTTGCTTTTGGTCATGTCCTACGTTATTAACGTTCTCACTGTACTCTCGATTAGTGCCATATCCACGAATGGCACAGTCAAGGGTGGTGGTGCTTACTATATGATCTCGCGGTCTTTAGGGCCCGAGTTCGGTGGCGCCATAGGCGTGATTTTCTTCATTGGCCAGATCTTAAACGCATCCTTGAACGTGGTTGGTTTCATCGAGCCGCTCCTAGTCAACTTTGGAAAAGTCGATGGAGACATTATTCCGCTTTTACCTGTATCTCGCTGGTGGGAAATCGTCTACTCCACAACTTTGTTGGCCCTATGCACAGCTGTTGCCATCGTGGGATCTTCGCTTGTTTCAAAGACGGCCTTCTGGCTTTTTGTGCTTTTGACTCTAAGTACCTTGTCGATCCCTGCTTCGGCGCTTTTTATGCCAGCCGGGTTCCCAATCCCCCCTCCTTTAGACTACTTAAGGTACACGGGCCTCTCATGGTCCACCACAATGGAAAACCTCTGGCCACATTTCACTAGCGGCGCAGTAGGTTCGGTACAACCACCCGGAGTTCCTGAGACTTTTCGTAACATGTTTGGCATTTTCTTTCCGGCCACAGCCGGTATTTTTGCGGGCGCGTCTATGTCGGGTGAGCTTGCCAATCCTTCCAGGTCAATACCAAAAGGAACTCTTTACGGTCTCTTAACCAGCTTCATCTTATACTTGTTGGTGATTGTGTCCTTGGGTGCCTCCACCCCGCGCGAGTTACTTCACAAAGATATCAAGATCATTCAGTCAGTGAACTTGAATGGTCTTATCATCATCATCGGCGAGGTCTCCACGTCTCTTTTCTCGGTGATTATGGGCGTTGTGGGTGCTGCCTCCATGTTGAATGCGATTGCCGATGACCGGATTATTCCTGGCTTATATCTCTTTGCCACCCGTAAAAAACTGCCCTCCCAACAAAGGAGGGCTGAACTCTACAGCATATTTCTCACTTGGTTTCTTGCCCAGGTGTTTCTTTTTGCTGATATCAATGAAATCGCCACTTTTATCACGATGGCCTTCTTGATGACATTCTTGGTGACAAATTTGGCGTGTTTCTTGTTGAGACTAGGCTCTGCGCCGAACTTCCGCCCATCCTTCAAATACTTCAACTCCAAAACCGCATTTACTGGTGGATTGACTTCCATTATTGCCATGTACATCTGCGACGGTGTTTCGGCGACATCGGTCATTATATTCTTGGTTTTCCTAATCATGATCATACATTATTCCACCCCACCACTGAAATTTGGAGATATCCTGCAGCTTTTGATCTACCATCAAGTTCGAAAGTACTTGCTTCGACTTAAGTTACAGATGAGTGTTAAGTATTGGAGACCCCAGATTTTGTTATTGTGCGATGACCCACAGACATCTTGGAACTTGATCGGCTTCTGCAACCATCTTAAGAAGGGCGGGCTTTATATATTGGGCCATGTTGTGTTACTCAACGACGAAGGCTCAAAAAATACTTCGAACAACGTTTCGGCTGAATTCAACATTGACTCTTTCAAGGAAGTCCAGAAGCAAAAGAACGCGTGGGTCAAACTAAGAGATATGGCCAAAATCAAGGCCTTTGTACAAATTGCTATTGGGCCGTCTTTGCCATGGGGTGTCCGAAATGTGTTTCTTGGCTCGGGGTTGGGTGGTATGAAACCAAATATTACAGTTATTGGGTTTTACGATTTCCAGAAACACGGCGTTGACCTTCCAATGAAACCGGCAACTCTTCATCTACCCACCGATGATTGCAGAAAAGAAAGGAAGGTTTCCGTTAATCAGTGGGTCCAAATTGTTGAGGACTTGGTGATAATGCAAGCTACGGTAGCTGTTGCTGCCAATTTCAGGGGCATGAGTCTTCCGGTGTTTGAAAAGCTGTGGATCAAGAATAAAATGTCGAAAAGTACACCTCAGTCAAAGAAGTACATTGACTTGTATCCTATTCAGATGTCTACAATCTGCTTGCTTGAGGATGGTAAATCTGTCATGTCGACGAATTTTGATACTTATACGTTAATTTTGCAGTTAGGGCTGATCCTTTCAACAGTGGATGAGTGGGAATACAATGGGTACGTCTTAAGAATTATTGCTTTTGTTGAGTCAAGCACTGAACAAGAAGATGAAAAGCAACGGCTCGAAAACCTACTTAGTAGCTTGAGAATTGATGCTGAGGTCAAGATTGTCTGTTTCGACAATGAGAACCTCCAAAGTTACAACCTTATGGTGAAAGGAAGCGAAGTCACGAATGAGACACTGGAAATATTCGAGCATATCGAGCAGGTATTGGATGAAGATCAATGGTGGATAAACATGGTGGAAGCCAGGGAAGCAATCCGAGACGTAGAGTCTCAAAAGCAACAGAAGAAAAGTAACGGTAATATTTCCAGGGCCATTAAAATTTCCGATGACCTTCCGGAGAGAATTAGATCTCTTAACTTCAACTCGAAGAGTCCGTCAGAGGGCCAAGGTTTGGGGAAGTCTTTACAGAATAACAGACGATACACATTGTCTACTCTTCATCAACAAGGTTTATCAATGTCTCTCAACATGAAGGCTCAGGGAGACGGGCTGTTCTTCAAGTATGACGATACCATTGATACGACTGACGAAAGTGATACCGAAAAAGAATACATCAGAGAAGATACCACCAGTCATGGTTCCAGTGTTTCACATCAACAAGGCATAGTTTCTCCACCGTCAAATCCAGTGGTATCTACATATGGCACCGCTCAAAGATCGACTCCTTCACCAAGGTCTCAACCGCAAGAAAATTTGAACTCCACATCAAGTCGAGCGCGAACTACAGGTATTGGTAGTGGACCTAGAAGGGGAACCAAGCTACACTCTAGAAGTCCTGATAGACTTTCTTTGCGGGCATCAAAGTCCAATCTCCGGCCGAACTTCCTGGCAGGAAAAATCCCGCATTCCAAAATCAGAGATGACGAGGATGATGCCGAAGTAGACGAGGAGAGCGAGAACGCTAAACCATCCATCGCGTTCGTGGAGGAGGGAGAGGAGTCTGGCGACGAAGAAGAGGAAACAAATGAAGCGGATGACATCAATATTTCGGATGTGAAAGCTCTAAACAAAGAGAATAAGACTCACAAAGAAGCTCTGTCGACAAACATTTCACTGAATAACTCCTTGAAGGAGAAAAGCAATTCTGGGCTAAAGGAAACATCTAGACGTGCAATTCAAGGAAAGACGATTGGGCAGACGGTGCATTTCAATCCGAAGTTTGAAGAAAGAGGCAAGAACCCGACCCCATCTATTTTGACGAACGACGGAATTCATGAACACTTGCAGTCACCGCGTTTCAGGGAAGAGGACGAAGATTTGTCTACTCCCAGTAGGGAAGTGTCGACGTTGAACTTATTAGGATGCACCACCCCTAACGAACCGCAGAACAAGCTCACCCACAAACAACTCCAGAAAGAATTGGAACAGCTAACTTTTAGCGATCTCCCAGCCAAGGGACAGCACATCATTCTTAATGAGCTCATGAAAAAGATTTCCAAGAAGGAGGAAACAGCGGTGATCTTCTCGACACTCCCAGCACCAGCCATTGGCACGCATTTGGATGATGATGAGTCATTCGCATATACGAATAGTCTTGCTATCTGGCTTGATGGTTTGGCTCCGGTACTTCTTCTAAATTCGCAAACAGTTACAGTGACGACGTCTTTGTAAGAGGGATACATGTTGATATGGGGTTCCCCGTGGACACGGAGAAGGGAGATATTATATACGTTTCTTGTTGATTATTGTGGGTGAGTCACCTTGTTGCTTGAAAACAAGGCGGTTGCGAGTGAGGCCAGCTGTAAGACACCGGATGTAACTACCGGGTGGCTGACTACCAAGTGGGTGACTACCAAGTGGGTGACTACCAAGTGGGTGACTACCAAGTGGGTGACAAAACGAGGATTGGATTGATTGGCCAGGTTTATCTATTTTCAGCCATAATGAGGGGCCAGATCAAACAGGCTGTCCTTTGGGCCAATTGATACCAGAACCTTCCCCAGAGTTTCATCCACTGTATTTCTTAAACGGCTTTGCTTCCGTTCAAATCTTGCATTTTCTATTTCTCTTTCTCTATTATTGCTTTCATATTGCTTTCATATTGCTCTACTATCGTTTGCTACACATACCAAGAAACCACACGCGTGTGCCTGCATGCAGTGGAATATCCTAACAGTTTATCAGACATCGCATCTGATTATTTGGAATATCGCCAAATCCAAATCATCGCACAGATAGTACCATCGGCGTTTCCTACAAAGGGGAATATTTTGACCACAAGGTGTGCGTTTTCAAAATCTACAACAATTAGAAACGGGATTAACAATCTATTGTCTTGAAAATCCTCCTGCACTCAAGCAAGTAAGTCTATCTACCATTTTCTCTTCAGTTAACTAACATGTCGGAAGAACAAGAACAGCTCACAAAACTCGAGAAACTCGAGAAGAGGAGGCAACAATTGGAAAAATGGAAACTCAAAAAGGCTTCAGCAGAGTCTTCGAAGGAAACCCTTGCGAAAAATCCTGAAATTGTAACAAACATGCCGGGACTGGTTGAAGCAACACAAACTGTAGGCCTGCAAAAAGGTTCCAATCCAGAACTTTCTCCAGAAGAGATTAAAAAAATCGAAAGGCAGCGAAAACTAGAAGCGTGGAAACGAAAGAAGCAAGAAGCAAGCAATATTCCACTGCCCCTGCCAGGGCCCGAAAAACGGACTTCTGTGTCTCCCTCTCCAAACGGACCATCACAGACGGAAAACCAAGACCGTTTGGATGCATGGAAAAAACGGAAAACCAATGATGGACCCATGGCAGTCATTTCTGCCCCTGTGAAGGCAATTTCACGTAAGCGGCACCTGGCCAGTGTACGTACCAATGTCTTTGGTGATGACGACGATGACGAGGCAGCTATACGACCTAAATTTCGTGCTCCAACTGGACCCAAGAGCAATTATAACCGTTCCGATGAACTGAAAAGGGCAAATTGTGGGAAAGCGGAAGACCCACAAGGTACAGACTTGGAAAGGGATGAGCTTGAAGTATTTTTAGATTCTTTAGATCCCCAAGAACTGGCCGGACATGACTCTACCGATCATGTGTCGCTTATTTCTACAGATATCGCGCAAAGTTTTCCGCAAAGTTTAGATGTTATGGATGTTGATGCTGGATCTGATGACGACTCAGATGCGGAAGATGCCGAGGCCAAACTCATTCTGGCGAAAATGAAAACTTTCGCCAAAGGAAAGGAACTCACAAAAGTGGACCATGAGCAAGTTGAGTATGCCCCATTCCGAAAAGAGTTTTATGTACAGCCACCCACAATTAGCGCCCTAAGCGAAGAAGATGTTAAATCACTTCGGCTCGAGCTCGATGGAATCAAAGTCTCAGGGAAGAATGTGCCTCGACCAATCTGGGAGTGGGACCACTTGGGTCTCTCGCCGCTCGTAAGATCGATCATGGAAGAAAAGCTTTCATATACTAAACCTACATCCATCCAGGCCCAAGCGCTTCCGGCGATCATGTCTGGCCGCGATTTCATGGGAGTGGCCAAGACCGGGTCAGGGAAAACATTGGCGTTTGTTCTCCCACTCTTGAGCCACGTGCAAGACCAGGCCCCTTTGGCAAAGGGAGATGGGCCGATTGCCGTGTTGTTGACGCCTACGCGTGAGCTTGCGCTCCAAATATTCAAGCAGCTTAGCCACTTCACCAAGAAATTGGCCATTTCCGCATGTTGCTGTTATGGTGGGTCGTCTATTGAGCCGCAGATTGCCGAGCTCAAGAAAGGGTCGCAAATTGTGGTGGCAACGCCGGGAAGACTCATTGACTTGCTTGCTGCCAATAATGGCCGGGTTTGTAACTTGCGTAGGGTCACATACATTGTGCTTGATGAGGCCGACCGGATGTTTGACTTTGGGTTCGAGCCTCAAGTCCAAAAGATATTTGGCCAGATTCGGCCCGACCGCCAGAGTATTCTCTTCTCTGCGACGTTTGCCAAAAAAATGGAGAGCCTTGCTCGAGCCGTGCTCCAGAATCCTGTGGAGGTTGTTGTGGGTGGAATTAGCGTGGTAGCTCCCGAAATCACGCAGAATGTTGAGCTTTTTGAAGTAAACGAGGATGAAGCACCCGAAGCCATTTTTCGCCGTAAGCTTGATCGCCTTATTGAGATTCTAGGCATGTATCTGGGGGTTAAAAAACTCGTATTTGTGGAAAAGCAGGACTCTGCTGATTCTTTGCTTGTCAAGTTGCTCGCGCATAAGATACCATGTGTGGCAATTCACGGTGGCAAAGAACAGATCGACAGAAAGTACGCTATACGCGAGTTTTCAAGCCGTGATAGTGGTATAGACGTGCTTATCGCTACATCCATTGCGGCACGAGGTCTTGATGTCAAGGGACTTGACCTTGTGGTAAACTTCGACCCCGCCAACCACATGGAAGATTATGTGCATCGGGTTGGACGCACTGGCCGGGCAGGAAACCATGGCGATGCCTATACTCTTGTGACTTCGACGCAAGAACGGCCAATAACTGATCTTGTGAAGGCTCTAAGGCAAAGTAAAGTTCCCGAAACCGACATTGATCGTCGTCTCATTAAAATTGCCGATACTTTCTTGGACAAGGTCAAGACTGGCAAAGAGAAGTTCCGTTTTGGGTTTGGAGGAAATGGGTTGAACAAGCTTGACGAAACACGTAACTCCACCAAACTGATGGAGCGCAGGGCTTATGATGTCGAAAGTGAGCCTCAGCTTGTACAGGCAAAGAAAGGAACCAGCATGAGTAAAGAGGGTTCGGAGTCATCTCTCGATTTACCAGAATTTAAGGTCATAGAGGGCCGTGCCGAGGAAACTGCGGGACCTGATCGGTGTAAGTTCCATTCGCGTGTTACGATCAATGATCTTCCGCAAAAGGCAAGATGGGTCGTCGTCAATGCAGAGAATCTTGCACAGATTATCGAGGCTACGTCTACATCAATCACGAATAAGGGTCAGTACTATGCACCCAAAACCAAAATCCCCGCCACCATTAAGAAAGGTGGCCGTGATGTTGCAGCTCCTCCAAAATTGTATCTACTTATTGAGGGTCTCACTGAAAACGCGGTGAGCGAGGCAAACCGCATGATCCGACAAAAAATGATCGAGGGTTTAGAACAAGCCAGTGCTGATGAAGGACTGACTGCCCCTGGTAAGTATACGGTTTAGAGAGGTTGCCAATTTATATTTGGTGAACATTTGGTTGTGTCCAAGCTGAGGTGTGCCGAGGCAATGTCTTGGATTTGCAATTGCGTGGTATGGGCCCATGTCAATTTTGTGGGGAAGAGGTTCCTGCAGGAACAGCACGTGAAACAGCCAACCTCGGTACGGCATCCGTGGTATAAAGATGCTGGTTTTTCCAGGTTCAAAACGGTTCCCACCACACCTTTTCGTTGAAGAACTCGACGACTGCTTTAACTTCCCGCACGAAAGATTGAAAAGAATTGAAAAACTCCCGAACAAAAAACCTCATTCCGAAGAAATCATATTACGCCCAAAATGCCATTTCAGTTACATGCATTCACTAATTTCACCAAATGGGTGGTTAAGGAACTCGAGCCGGGGCTTGAACATATCATGTACAACAACCCTAAGACTTTGAATGCCTATGCAGAAGAAGACTGGAGGGCATTTCAAGAGATCTTGACTATTCTTGACAGTGACACAGAAACCAAGGTGATCTTGATCTCTTCGGCCTTCTCCCGGGCGTTTTCTTCAGGATTGAACTTGAAAGAAGCACTGGGGCTATTGAACGCAAATGATAACACAGATCAAAGCTCCTTTGCACAGAAAAAGATTACGTTGTACGCGCATATCCGGGAATTCCAAGATGCCATTGCCATGCCTGCAAGAATGAGAACCCCCACCATTGCTCTACTAAATGGAATCAACTATGGGTTGGCACTAGATATTGCCTCCGCGTGCACCATCCGCGTAGCTACGCAAGATGCGCGATTTTCAATCCGAGAAATCAAAATTGGCCTTGTCGCGGACATGGGCTCCTTGCAAAGAATTACGAGGATAGTAGGCAACCGGTCGTTGGTGAGCCAGTACGCTTTGACTGGGGAAGTTTTTGATGCGGAAGAAGCGTTGCGTCTTGGTTTTGTTAGTAAGGTCGTGAAGAACTACGATGCTGGCATCGACCACTGTGTGGCTATGGGCAGAGACATCAACTCCAATCCGTCTTGGGTAATAAAGGGTACCAAGGACTCTATCCAGTATATGATAGACGGGGGAACCCACGAACAAGGCTTATTGAATATCGCAAAGTACAACGCGGTAAACTTAGTTGGGGGCGTTCCTACATCAGGAAGTTCGGCAATAAAAGTGGATGCCAAAGATTCGAAACTATAGCGGCGGGGTGTGGTGACCCTTAGGTTGAGTGTGCACCTCTCTTATCCGGACGCCTCTCTTATCCGGACGCCTACTCCATGTACTTCAACCAGTGGAAACCTCTCAAAACTTTTCTTTTTGAATGCAGTTGACGGATACTTGGTGCAGCAGTAGTACGTGGGTAGGAGTTTTGACAAAAAACATAATGGTGGGGTGTCCTTTTACCCTGTTGTTGAAATTATCCATTCCTGTTTGGACAGGCTCTATGCCGCGTTGGCTAAGCCCAACCAATTGGAGTAATATGCTGCGAGTTAAGTTGGTTTCCCCTGGTTACCGTCCGTCTTATCTGCATCGTAATAGACCCCATCTCTTCTCTTATTTAGAACCTATGGCGCCGCCCTGTCCGGTCACTCTTAATTGGGACCTAGCACGTGACCGGTCTCGGACAACATATAACGGAAAAAAACCCAACCTCGTATGCGCCGCATTCTATGCACACCAACCATCAGGAGACTGATGTATAGTGAAAAGTTCACGACGTGCAACCGAAAACCCACACCACAAATGACAAGCATTTACACGCTAATACGCACACAGAGGTGCCGGCTGCTTAAAGCAAAGCGCCAAATTTCTAGCACGCCCGAAAAACGCGCGACAATCACCCGCCAACTGCCTGTGGTAGACCACAATGTCTCGGCACCTACTGTGGCCGAACGGCTCTCTAGTACACTGGCGCAAACCTTCCTAGCACTGCTTTCTAAGACACATAAACGGTCTGTTGTTGTGGCACCTGTGCAGAAGAGTACGTACGTTAAAGCCGAAATCGCAGAGCTTCTCCGTAGCCAAAGTTACGATGCGCTACTTCTGACGATGACCCGATGGACGTCCAGGGCACTGAAGGTATCGTGGAAAGACGTGCTAGACCAGAGGGAAATGGCTTATATTCTTCTGAAGCTCGTAGAGTATCAGAAGGATATACTTTTCAAGGCCAGTACTCAAAAAATGATGGCTCGCGGTGGAAATTCAACTGCCGCAATGGGCATGGCCCATGTGCGCGAGGTCCGTGAGCACATCCGTGGTGTGTATTCGAACTTGCTCTTAGAACCGGGCCAGGAACCTGGCCATTTATACCTAAAGGCGCGTGGTGTGCTCGAGAAGCCTCTGGGGACAAACTCACATACTTATATGTTCAGTGCAGCGGACTATGAAAACATGATTCTGCTCGAGCTCAACAACGGAAAGTTGGACTTGGCTTCGAGGTGGTTTCGGCGCATGGAGCTCCAGCATGGATCTAACCGTTTCTATGCACACATGACTCAAGGGCTTTGGCTTCTTCGATTCCGTGTTTTTGGTAATGCCCAGCTGTCTTTATGGCGAGTCGAAAGGTCTCTGCTCAATGACGTCATTGTAAACCCACGTCAATCGCCGTTTAAGGCTTCTGTTAAGTGGCTTGATCTTTTTAACGAGTTCTTAACTAACCAGCGCTCACTGCTGGGAAAAGCACGCTGTATTTTCACGAATGAGCTTGTGACAGTAATGCTTGCGTCGATGGCTTATGACCGAAACATAGATCAAGCGATAAAACTCGTGCAGGCGAACTGGGGGCTCACGCCAGAGGGCCAGCTTTTACCGGGGTTTGAAAAACCCGCTACTGACGATCCCCTCTTTCCTACTTCGGACGTTCTATCGGCAGTGGTGGTGGCCATGCTCTACAATCAGAAGTACGTTGCGTGTATGTCTTATATCAACGGCTTCCAGAACCACTACGGCCTCGACCTTGGCCGAGACTCTAGTAAAGTGTTCTGGGACCAACTTTTCCGTTGGGCCGAGATCGCCACCAAGTACTCCGAGGCCCGTGCGTTCCAGTACTTCGTGAATGAGACCGGGTCACTGGCTTTTAAAGGTCTGTCCGTGAGTCTCAGCGATGACTTCCCGGTTCTTTTGGAGGAAGCAAAGAAATCCGACGACTTCGACTATGCAGGCTACTTGAAGTTTGTATCGGATCTCCGTGGCCAAAGGGTGGGCCTAATCTCGGAGCTTTGGAAATGTTTCCACGAGAGCACTCCAGGCTTTACTGTGCGGCCTTATCGTACGTACCTCCAGCTTGCTGATGAGTATTCGCAGCCTCTGGTGGTGCTGAACGTAGCTGAAAGCGAACAGCTTTGTTCCAGGGTATGCTACGACTTGTTGCATCATCTTCTTACCGAGCTTGAGACCCACAAAGTATCTCCATGCTCTTTCAACGCTTCTGCTGCTGCAGTTACGAGTGTGAAGATTAGAGAGCTCTACGTGAACACGTTGAAGAAACTTATAAACGCCAAAGGCCACGCGGGTGGTTTGGGCGAAATCCCTCACATCACCGCTAAGTGGGCGATTGATGAAGATATGAGAAAGGCTCTTTCTCAGTGGGCCCAACACAATGAGAAAACTTACTTGGAGAAGATGAATGATCTTGAGGCCCAGCGTCTCCTTGATGAAGACGAAGAAGGGTTCCTAGATCTAATGTGAGGGGCTGAGCTAATCACCAAAAGATTGAATTCATCTACTTTTTTTCCCTTCCGGAAACCCAGAGCCAGGGATACCGGTGTAAGGATTCAAAGCAGGGGAAAATGAAAAAAAAAAAAAAAGCTCACTCCAACAAATAGGAAACTACCAGAAAGAATCATGCCTCGTTCAACCCTGATATATTTTTGTCGAATTCAAGTTGGTTTCTATACACACACCCGCCTGCTTTCAGCCTGCACACAAACAGACTCCGCCGGAATGGACACGCGATAACATTGTGCTGGCCCGCGCACGACCTCCGCGAACGCGCAACTGGACACCTCGGCCACTTCTCCACCCGATTCCACCTCTAAACACCCTTTTCCAAATTACATCCTCTACAAAATAACAAAAATGGCCGAAGGTTTAGAAAAAATCACTGAAATCCCATCTGGATTCGTCAAGGATGGAACAGCATTCGTCAAGAAGTGCCAAAAGCCTACGCAAAAAGGTATGTTTGTCGATGTACAATAAGTGGAGCAAGTGGACACCCGAAGAAAAACATCATCCAACTCTTATGAGCCACGTTATTTGATGTTGATGTGTTTGGTTGTATTTAGGGATTGGTCGGGGCACTTGGCTGGATGGAGTGAGGACTATTACGCGAAAGTCGTTTAATGGTATCGTGTTTTTGTTTGTTTTTGGGGGTCCAAACACTGATTGAAATATTTGGAAAATATCTTCAAAGCCATGACATTTATTCCCGAAGTGGGAACACGCTAGCATCAAACACCCTCGCCTGTCAACTTTCTTCATTGCATAATACTAACATTTCAAGAATACTTTAAGATTATCAGAGCCGTCGGTGTTGGTTTCGTCATGATGGGTGTTGTTGGTTACGTGGTTAAGTTGTTGCACATTCCTATTAGATACTTGATTGTTTAAGGGCCAGGTTCCACAATCGCGAAACGACCAAAAAATGAAAAAATGAAAAAAAAAAACACGCTAATTCAATAATCTAATAAACTTATCAGAAGAAGAGTAACTATGGAAAGGCAAATGGTGGCGTACTCCTAGCTCGAGCATAATGGAAAATTTCTTACGTAGATCCCCTTTCACTTTTCGGTTATTGCACGTTTGCTTGTTCTTATCAACTATGGGGTATACACATTAAATTTATTTGTTCTTCAATTACTCGCTTGCAAAGATCACAATGGATTCGGTGATCTTACTCCCAATTGTAACGTTTGGGTGACTTGGGTGACTTGGGTGACCTGGGTGACTTGGGTGACCTGGGTGATCTGGGTGGCTTCTTGAATTAAATATTGGTCATTGTCAATAATGACACACGGTGGATGAACAAATTCTAAAAGATAATGATAGAGAAAGGGCTTTCTAGTGCACGCACTCTGTTCAATGTATCCTTTCTCTGTCTTAAGACACTTAAATGACCGGTTTTTACTCTAGGGACCTGACAACGAGTCACTCTTCAGCATTAGACCTTACGCTGGAGACCGTCTAATTGATCCATGATTATTGATTCAATTACAAATATCAACGCTGTCGGTATCATTCATTCACCAAGACTCATAGGTTTTCGAGTCAGGTGGATGCACTGCCTGTGGACCTACTGGGTGCGTAGCTACAGACTCCAGTTGATCTCTCGATGGTAGTCGTGATGGCTTACCCATAGTGATAAAAGCAGCGAGGCTGGGATCGCTGAAATCCGGATAAAGTTTAGACTAGCATCACCTACGATATTAATTTTTAATGAGAATAAATAACCAATACCAGTTAAATATTTGCTAAAGACCAAATGTATGTATCAACGGTGAGCTTCAATCACATCTAGGCTGGTCCTCGGGACGCGATGGAAAGCTTCAATTCACCATGCGTTGTCTTGTCACGTGACAGGGTCGCATATCAAAGAAGCTTGAAGAATAACTAGTGGCTTTAAGCAGAACTTACGGTGTTTTTTTGTTGACATCAAGTTGACTTTTTTCATTTAGGGGTTTTTTTTAAAAAAAAACTTCTTCCCAAAGAATCCCCACTAGTTGTTGCGGCCATTATAGTGGGGTTATCACTCCTCCCAATCGCATGCTAATTATTCGCAGGAGCATGGTTAAGGGTGCAAGTTCAAATGGAATATAATAGATGTGTGGATATTAAACAAGTTGGTTTTTAAACAAAAAAAAAATTCTTTCAATTGTGTTCCTTTTTTAATATCAATACAACATTTCACTTTTCAAGCCCTCACAACTATTTATGGTGGTAATTCACACGTTAAATGACGGTGGCCTATTTCCAACTTAATTGAATTTCCGCTAAAGTCGCACCGAAAATAGAACTTCTTCAAATAAAAAATAACCAACTCATTTGTTATAAACAAATAGGTCTTCCAAATTACAGATATTAAACACAAACAACTTGCAATACCGTTTGTTAAAAGAAGTTTTCATATACATTTTAACATTTATATGAAATGGGTGCATTGTGTAATAATCTGATCTACAAAACAGTGCCGCAACAGAAATACACGGTCGTTCCTCAAAGCTGCACACCCACGCCTCATTCTGGGCAACAATACACAGTTATATCGCAACCTGCTAGAGAGATTTAGTTCACTTCAGAAAAGGGTCTGGTCAAAACCCAAGAGTCAGGAACACGTGATAGGGTTTCCTCCGGGGGTTTATACCGAAGAGCATTCCGCTGCTTTTTGGCACTTTTTCAATGGTGCGGAACATATATTTCCAATGCTAGTATTGTATACTAATACAAGGCCGATTGCCCAACGATGAGCAGCTCTTTTTCCCCGACATGGAAGAACACCAAAGTCTGACAGATGTGAGGTCGTACTGTAGTCAAAAAGATGGAAAGAGTAACAAAGAAAACATAAGAAATAAGAGTTGCAAGAACTATAAGAACTATAGAGATATTAGCTGACTGATGTTTCAAGTGCATCGGATACACTTGTATGCCGCGAAAGTCACAATATCCAGAAGCTAACCACCCAAGAAGTTGACCATCCAAGAAAACCACCCAAAAAGTTGACCATCCAAGAAAACCACCCAAAAAGTTGACCATCCAAGAAAACCACCCAAAAAGTTAAGCAATCAAAAAGTTAACCATCCAAAAAGTTAACCACCCAAAAAGTTAACCACCCAAAAAGCTAAACATAGTTTATAGTTTGATACTAAAGCATTCCCTAATCATCGCACAAATTGTCATGGCTTCACTGGAAGAAATTCCCCATGAAAGTCGATCCCCTCTCTTACAACATAAAATTCTCGAAATATTTCCAGGGAATATGAACCTCAAATAGGGGCCCGATGTACTCTAATCCAAGGAAAAAAAGGCCAGAGGCGCAGCAAATATCCTGAATGACCTCAACAACAATGTAGGTCACGTGAATAAGGTTCATCTGGACACATAGTTATTGTGCAATAGACACGATGAAGACAATAACAAGGAATAATAAAAGAGATTACGAGTGAAGCTTCAGGAAACATTTCTATTGTGAATCTGGCGCTGTGATTACTATAATCTTTTCAGAAAAGCACCACCTCGTTACAAGAAATGACGAATTGCAAAAAAGACCCATATTAGTTAGTTTTCCAACCTGTTTCCATTGGTCATGTTCTGATGTAGCACAGGGAAATCTTATTGAAGAGAAACAGCCAAAATGTGTTTGGCCACTTTATTGAGCCACAAAATTTACCCATTGTAGGTAAACGTCATGTATCATGTGGCCTTGTGAAAAGTTTTTAGTATATTCTACTATCCACTATACGAAGTAAGGCAGCCTTGGGCAATGTGGGATATTGAAAAAGATTTCCAACTTTATCCGAGTAACGTAAAGACAAAGAAAATATAAGGCAACCTTAACGAGAACCGTACCTAAGAATTCTTGTAATCCGGTCGTTCCAATTTGATGTTAACAGATTGTAGTTTTCAGCGCTGTACGTTGAACCATATCAATAAGGCACGGAACGTGGTCCGGGTCAGGAGGTGGGGTGAACTTGCTTAAAAATACCGACAAATAAAATCACCGAAACTTTCTCTGTGTTCATAACCGACACGCAAGACACACACACACTGTGCCATTCACCTTTATGTAATTACTGTGCCATTCACCTTCATGTAATTACTGAACAGAGTGCCAAGGAATTAGCGACAAGTGGGTTCCGCATATACGGTGGCGTACGGCGTTACCGTGGCCAAGCGTGTGCGCCACGCGAATGTTCCACTTGCACAAACCAAGGGAAAGCACGAAGTGATAAATATCAGCGAGGAAAAATCATTTATTCTTTGTTTGTAATTGAAGCACTACTCAGAAGAATAATCTTCTGTTTGACCTCTTTCGTTGAGATTCGCTTGGGAAACGTGCAAATCCCCCCAAAACACAGCTGTAAAGGGTGTTGCATTTTGTTCTTGTATACTTCCCAAAGTTTTTGAAAGACCTCAGGCTCATTGTATCTTACTGGAAAGAATTAGTTAACTGGTGTACGGTATTGTATTGATCCACGGAAATAACAATAGAAAGTAAAGCGCGGATGCAAATTCTTTACTTTGTTTGCCCCAATGAGGCAACCTCATCTAACATCCGGTGGCTTCTGGTTGAAAACAAAAACACCACTCTTAGTTTGGCGGCAAATAGAAGTATTTGGACACTTTATTTAAGCCACAAGTTTTCCACAATTGTTTTCCTTCTTTTTTTCTATTCTCTCATTAACTATAGATTATGATCTTCCATTCACTTCCCTGGATTGGGTTTATCTCTACCGTTTCCGCCGCCACCACTCTTGCTTCTGAAAGGTCTCAGTATGCAATCAATATATTTGACCAGTCAGCTTTAGTTGCTAACCTGGTTGCCGAAAATCCTTTCTTAAGTTTGCCCCACCACCCATCCCAAGTGACCGAAGGAAGTGACTTGATGCGCGTGCAAGTACCACCTGCAAAACACCAGTTTGTATGGGAATTGACCGGATTTTTCGAGGCTAAAAGATCGGGATTGACATCTTTTAGGTTGCCGGAGTGGAGAACAGCAAGCATCCAGTTTGGATTCAAGGCTCAAGGCTCCAGAAACTTTGACGACCTCATTTCAGAAGAAGTACACAGTTTGAGCAACGGAAAAATTGGGACTTTCCAAGTGGAAAGGGGTCAGATTTATCCCATCAGAATTGCATACTTCTCAAATACTAAAAGAGTGCCTGTTGTTGCTATCCTGGGGGGTTCTGCCAGAGATGTCATGCCGTTTACCTACACCCTCAAAGAAGAGATCAGACAACCTTTCTACAACCTTGAGCGCGAAGCAATTAGCGGAACAGACAACCCAGAGGTCCAGGAAGTATGGAAGCCACAGTACACGCCTTCGGATTTCATCTGTACCGTTTTTGCCACGGCCGAAGAAAATCCTTCTGAATTTTTCCTCCGTGATTTATCAAAATTGCCTCAATCACACAGAGTCCAATTAGATGAAGGGAATATGAATGTCAAACCTTCGTACTTAAATGTTTCCCATGCTATTGAGGTAATGGGCCATTTAACTGCTCCAGCAGATGGTGAGTATATGATTTCCATGACGGACAAGTTGATGGTAGGACTCCAAATTGGACCTTCAACTTCTTTAAAGCAAAACCTCTATAAGGTGGATGACTCTTGGGAGATCTTGGATACACGGTTTGCTTCTTCAAGGACCTTTGAGCTCCAAGCCGGTGTTTATTATCCTTTTAGACTTGTGGTAGCTGGAACTGATGACAATATTCCGTGGGATTTCACTCAAGAAGGTCCGGATGGGAAGGCCGTTGATCTTTTCCGGTTATCAAACAACTCTGGTCCGGAGAAGGGAGATAGAATGGAAATCAAGCCTGAAAGTATCCCACAAGAAGGACCTGAAACTAAACCTGACCACCAGCCAGAAGCCGACGACGAGCAACTTAATACCGCGGGTGAAATGTTGTCAAACGGTATCTTAGAAACAGCCACAGCCAAAGAAATTCCAATGTCAGAAAAACAACTCCCAACGACTTCTTCTGCAGGCATACAAGAAGAAAGTTCTGAGACTACTTTAACAATTGAAGCCACAATTACTTTGACGAGAAGTGTTTTATCTGAAAATTCCCTCAGTGGTCTACAAAATATGAATTTTTCTTCCGCTTCTTGGAATCCCACCAGAAGCTGTACATGGACTGCGTCAATGCAAACCGAGGAAGCCGGAGACGGTGTTGTCTTCATGTCAGATATTGGTGGACCAGACACGTTTAGTGCGCCATATTATTTCAGAGCATCCCGCATTTCTGCAAGTGAGCCAACGTCCAAATTACGTGAGCCCGAAAAGTTTCAAGTGAAGAAGGATTTCAGAGCGTCTAATTATTCGGTGACTCAGCATATTGATTCCACCCGAGTGGCCAGCCAAACGTTACGTTCCGAATCACCAAAGTTTAGTGGGTCTATTGGAGTCGGAAGTTCTGGCCCAAAGCTGTCGTTTAACGTTCTGAATTCCGTTGAGCTTTTTAATTCAAACGCTGTACTTGGTGAGCAGAACATCACATACGTGATGTTTTGTGGCAATAAATCTAGACGCTGCCCTTTTACTTCCTACACATCCAGTGCAAACGAGACTCAGTACATGATGAAAAGTTTTGAAGAGGATGTTTACAGTCTTGAGGAAAATAGTCTTGCATATTGGGATACCGATATGAGTCCTGCGTCTATTACAGAGACTTGGAATGGTGATTTAGAAGTTTTGAATAGTGCTTTGGATAATTTGAATGGTGCGTCTCGGTTGGAAAGTGTGGGATCCAATGACAATCCTGTGTCTGAGACCCAGAAAGATGTTGGGGACCTTTTCACTTCTTTGGAAAACAGTGACTCGGAGTTTGGTGAAGTAATCGTTGACGAATTCTTGACCGTCACATCTACTGTGACCAGATCAAGACTCAGTACCGCGACCACTAATTCGACTCTCTCTGATCAAGCACAACACAGTATTTTCATTTACGACAATTCTGCGGCCAGGAAGACCTCCGTCGTGTCGTTAGTGGTAGGTCTCATTTTGCTTGCCTTGGTTTAGGTCAGTTTGGTTAGAACGGTTTGGGTTGCTTTAGGTCTAACACAAACTGGTCCGGGTGAGGTTTACTGGTTGCACATCTATTTAGTTTAATGCCAACAGATATTGCTCATTAAAAGGTTTTGGAGCCTTGCCCAAGTTCGGAAGTAGGAGACCAAGTAATTCGACAGAGTTTGGACCTAACTTAATGGTTTGGGATCATATTCTTTTTCTTCCAAGTTTTCTTTTCGTCCAACCTGCCAAAAGAATACCAACGCCCATACAGGGTTTTCCGTGCGGTTAAAGAGAGTGTTTGTAAACTCACAACTGCTTTCTATTACATAAGAAGCTGAATTTTAAAATAGAGAAGGTGGGAAAAGTTGAAAGTAGAAAGATTCTTGGCCCGAAGACTTTCA
Source organism: Metschnikowia vanudenii (assembly GCA_030583145.1). NCBI lineage: Eukaryota > Fungi > Ascomycota > Pichiomycetes > Serinales > Metschnikowiaceae > Metschnikowia > Metschnikowia vanudenii. The sequence continues at coordinate 36,293 of JAJMHT010000126.1, forward strand.
TCGAATTTTGACGTATGATGCACTCGCACCTGACCCTTGAAACATGAGGAACAAACCTCGTATTGGTGTACCAGCCCTAGTCTGCCTGGGGGTCTGCGTGGGGTCTTTCTGGGGTCTGCGTGGGGTCTTTCTGGGGTTTGTGTGGGATATAGTTGTAGTATGCTTCCCTATGTGCATAGAATTGCTTGGATAGCTTCTCGTGGTTTAATATTTGTTCTAAAAGATAGAACCGTTCTTTAAAACTCTGTATAGGTGAACACCCCTGAATCTGCGTGTTAGGTTTCGAGGGAAAACCCTCTTTTGATTGATGATATTAAACGATATATTGCAAGGGCTAAACTAAAAAGTGGGTGGGGAATAAAAGTGGACCCAATAAAGTGAGTATCGGACCTTACTTTATAATGCAGATGTACACTAGTAAAAATCTGATCTGAATTGTAGATTCGTTATTCCACGCACGCCACTGGGAGATGTGTGGGGCTAAGCGTAACTCCGTGCGAAGTGTCCTAAGGCTGGTTCGTACTAACCTATATACGGTGACACCTAAAACTGAGTAATGAATCAGTTATATAAGTTGATCTAATCATTTGTATGTCTCTACAAAAGTTCCAAACTATTCTTATGATTATGATTATTATTATTATTTGTCCGGATATAGGTAGTCCGGCTGGTTAATATGTCTTGTGTGTTTCAGTGGTAATAAGTAAAGGTAGCGATCTCCAGAGGATATCGCTGCCTGTTTGTAAAGTTTTCATATGGTGTGTCTTTGAGAGACGATTGCTAATAGAGAGATGACTAAGGCGGGACGAGACTATAGACGAGTCACAGGAAGAGTTAGTCGAATGATATGACGTCCCTAAAATTATTATTATTATTATTATTATTATTATTATGATCGATCTTGAAATACGCCAAGAACAGCCCAATATTGGGGATAGTTCTCACAATAGAAAAGAACTTAGCCCAAATGTTGAATAATACATATACATAGAGACTACCTCTTTCGTGAATGGCCTGAAGGGATGCCACCTGAACTAACTTTAAGTATTTTATCAGTATCCAAATCTGATATCTCAAAGTAAGACTGAACCGTTCGAAGGTAACGCAATTACACATCTGAGACCTTGTGACCCCAGAGAATCAGAGCCCAAAACATTAGGGTTAACCAAATGGGTGCTTAGGTCGACTACTGAGTGACCAAGAAAGAAGAGCCCGCTAATAATGAAGAACCGTCATGCTCTCAAAGATAAGCCTCCTTCAGCTGGTACGCTTACAAAGACTGTGATCCAAGCACAAGGTTTGAATGACTCCAAAGGGAAATACTGGCAAATATTTTTATAGAGGTTTAATCAAAGAAAAAAGGGCCTTTTGAGTCATGCTTGATTTTAATTCAAAGAAGATCCCCAAGTTAGAAAACGCTTTATACACGGAGCTGCCGTAGATTTGAGTGAAATTTGCGTACATACAAGATCGGGGCAACCATGCTCGATTTTTAATTATCGGTGATAAGCTCAAATTAGCTCGTAATGGAATTATTGCAAAAACAAGACAAGAAATAGAATAATTTGTTTGTAATCACATCGGTGAACTTTATCCTTTGCAGTCGTACTAATGATCCAACATGTTGTCGTTCTAATCCTCATACTATCAAGCTCAATTTTGCTGGGGTTTTCACATCACACACAGCTGCTTCTATATTGAAAACTTAAACATGGGGTCTTTTAGAAAGTCAAATAGATTTTAGGACAAAGAGGCCGAATTTTATCTTTGCTATTTTATAGATTCATAGAATCGGGTGTGCAAATCCTACTGCCACTAGATTGCTGGGGGTACATTTGAAAGCTGGTGCGGTACATTTTTAACATGCTCAAAGCGCGACCTTGTTCTGCATACCTTATAAGCTAAAAATGGATATATCATGACCCTGTTTTCTTGGGTTTTTTTCAGCAGGTATTTAATAGCACTAAACCTCAAATGATTTTCAGTTCGAGGCATAGGTACGGGTATATGTTGGATTTCGAAGAAGCTGGTGCTTTTAAAGACGAGGAAAGGGCCATGCTAGATTCTTCTATTCTTGCAAGCGTGGAGCAGGCTTACGTGCCGGATGCTAGAAGTGCAACAAGTGATACATCCAATGGGTTTGACAGTGACGACAGTTTTGAGCTGGACTTAGACGCTGATAAAGTTCTGGACATTCTTGATATTGAAGACGAAGAATTTTATCACTACGTGGAAAAGTTCCGGGATGAAGTGGATAGATGCATCATCGATTGGATCATCTACGGGTAGGGCACGTTTTCGCACGGGTGAATAACGCTTGAAGAATATGTATCATAATATGTCGCGTGACTGAATCAATTATTTAATACATATAATACGACTTGTTTCTTTTCAAAAAAATGTAAGTGACTGCTTCTTTCAGTGAGATCAGGAAAAAGCAACAAATGGATTTACGTATACTTGCATACTTATTTGGCGATTAGAAAAAAGTCAGGATCAAGAATAATCATATTGTATCCATGTGTCCATTACTTAGTGGGCTGTAATGCTGGGTAGACATTCGAAAATTCATAGGCAGTTCAGGTGTTTTGCAATATTAAGGAACACCCCTTGAAAATCAATACACTTGTAACTTGTCTACATCTTTGGGTGGGCCGAATGATTAGCACGTGTTAATTATTTCTTCAAGATAAATGAAGACAATTATACTGCAAGGGGAAAGGAAGACACAGAACGTAAGAACCCTTACAGCCATGCAAAGCTAATATAATATGGTCAAAAAAGCATTTTGTTGGTCATTTAAGTAGTTGCATTTCCTTTAATCGAGCAACATTCTATTTTTGACAGAGTTTTGTGTTAGTTCTTATATCAAATGGCATGTAAGAAGAATATCATCTTCAAGCAGAATCACTTACTTGCAGCCGAACGTTCTCGTTATGTGGCGTTCCTGTGTCTATCTTAAATAAAAAAAGCACTGTGCTTCTGGTAAAACATAATGTTCATGAAATATGAAGGTAAAGGAATGATCCCTTATTAGCAAAGTATAGGGATATGCGTTATTTTACTTGGCGGAATCATGCTCCTCTCTGTTGGTTTCTTAATTTATACCAGTTTATAGGCCTTAAGGCACCTTGGTTCTCGAGGTAAATATTACTCAAGAGTTCACGTCTCTACATTCGGCATTGTGGAGTATAATTCCTTATGCGTTGATTTAGGTATATGCTAATAGGTGTGGCAAGTCCTGGTAGTCTTCAAAGTTGGATCAAAAAGAAGGACCATAAAGAAAGGTTTTCGTTTTATCCACAAAGCGAACATTCTCCTATTCACAACTATAGCATCGGAAAAAGATAAAGACGTGTAGTTTGACTTTTGGTGAACAAATGAGTTGCTGGAGCTTGGAACCTACAAAAAAAAGAAAACGGACTATGTTCCAAAGTTGTTTGAAGAAGTCTGACTACTTGGGAAGGTATTTCAATGAACTGACTCGGAATAAAGGTGCTTTGTTCCGGAAAACTCCATATATATCCATATATATTGCCGACCAACAGCCTTCAAGACAGTAAAGCACAATTATTTCTTCTTAATTCACTTATTCCAGTAACCATGTTGCAAGCTAAATGTACAAAGCCATGGGTTTCGCATGTCAGTAGTTCGGAGATCTTCTCATTTATGAAAGTGCAAGCGGGAATGTTTTCTTTTTTAAACAAGAAGGTAAAAATAAACTGAGTGCATTGTGATAGCTAGTGAGTCTGGTGGGGAACGCAATTCCTGCTTTTAGTATACGCTATATATGCATACCCAGCAATATAACTTTTAGGGTTGTACTTCCCGTAAATGAAAACCTAGGAACACCTGCGCGTTCACACCATGTGTGAAACTTTAAAACACACATTCTTCGTCAGGGGTATAAGACATCTACCATACGTTTTTCATAACGTGAAGCGTAACAGAAGCTTCCATATGGAAGAAAGCTTGTGAAGCCTATAAACCACCTTTCTTAAAGCGCTATTTTCAAGTTATGCTTGACTTGTTGCGGAAAAGATTCGCTGTTTTGTTTCTATTTTTGGTTTTAGGTCATGTATAACGTTTCGTGATTGGGCAGAGGCATGAAATCCGGTTCAACTTGAGGCGAAGCAATTTCATTGACCATTCAACAATTTATTGTTCTGCCCTTTTTGTCACACATACCAGGTCTCAGTATTCTCCATGAACCGCCGAACAAAAGACATGTGAGGTGTATTAAAAAGATGTCGGTGAAGTATTCCATGCTGATTCGGTTAAAAACGAGGACGATGGATTTTTAGCCAAAAGAAAAAGAAGAAAGAAAGAAAAGGACGAAAAATTAATCATTTTTCATGGAAAATGGGTAAAACGTATTTCCATTTCCCCTATAGACATACTTTGACTATCATTCATGTTGACTACCCTCACCCAGTTCACGCACCCTCGATATGTGCCAGGTGTTGCAGACGAGCATATGTGCTTCTCGCAGAAAGCAGATCCCCAGAATACTTTTACTACGACCAACGACAATTTGATGATTCTTTAAAAAAAAAAAAACGAAAAAAAAAAAAAAAAACGAAAAGAGAAAGTCTAGCCCAAGAAAGAAGAGAATAATAGTGTAGTATGCAGAACAGGACACCGACTTTCCCGAAAAAGGAAACTTTAACAACTATTCACGTTCAGTAAAGTGACTCCTGCTTGGCCCTTCAATGGACTTCCAAATAGAGTGCTCACTCATAGTCTGTGCAAGTCTTCTCCAAAACTTGATATTAATGCTGGGTACCCAAAATTGTCCCATAAGCTTTTCTACCGAGTACAAACTTTTATTAAAAGGCTTCTAAATTTGTTTTTAATTTCACTCATTTTGAAGTTACACAAACCACTAATTTCTAGGTTCGTGTTTCTCTGAACGAGTTTACTTTACTTCTTCTTGTACTCCTTAGCGCACGAGAAAACGCATGTTTGCATGTCACACAGCCGACTACATTATCATACTCCACCAAAAAGTCTTCGGCGAGTATGGTAAAGAAGCATTATTGAAAAAAAAAATAGTTCTAGCCTTTTTTTCCCCTACCATAACCAGTCCAGTGAGCGAACAAGTGGCTAAATTGGGGCAAGAACATATTCGCGCGCATTAATCAAAGGGCGTTTTTTGGAGTAGGCGTGTTTTAAACAATACATCTTTTTCTTCCTCCACTGACCCCTTACATTGTTTGGAAAGAAATTCAACATTTCAAACTTGGCTCTTGGTTTTTATATTTCCTTCAAGTCTGGGACTCCTTTGGTTTGCGCTTTCTAACTATATGTCTTCATCTTCAACGCATGCTAATAGGTTGTAAGGAACTGCGCTAAGCAGTATTTATTTAAAAAAGGAAACCTTACAAACATTTGCACTAGACTTGAAACAGCTTACAATTTAGAGCCTACAAATTAGAGCCTAAAATTTTTTTTTGTATTGTGGATCTTTTTCCACCCCTTTGACTAATATTCTACTACTCTTTTCCTGTGTTTTGCTTTTTCTTCTTTTTGCTTTCTCTTCTTTTTGCTTTCTCTTCTTATCTCAGAACACGTCTTCTTGGTCCCTATTTCACGCCTGCCCCAATCTTCTGCCCAAATCCCATATCCCACCCCTTCCACATTCCCCACTCCTTTTGCGGAAGCAAGTTGTACGTCTATTGTTAGAGAGGGAAAGTATGGGCCATGGAATCGAAGATGAAACGAGCATAAATTATTCACGCTCATTGTGTTATGGTGAGATGAAATTGGGCCTCCACTATTATGAGATTCTGCCGAAACAAGACACAATAGGCCACGCTCAATAATACTTTTTAAGACAAGCTTTGCCAGCCCACGTTTAGCAACAAGCATCCAGCTTTGTTTCTTGCGTGTTTTTTCTTGCTTGTTTTTCATCTATGCCAGATGTGTTTCCTTGCCAAATGTGTTTCCTTGCCAAATGAAAAAGGCGCTGGTTGATATTTAAGCCACAGGAAAATCCGCTTTTCGAAGCCCACTTTCTCTGGTGTTTTTTTTTCCTCTTTACCAAAAGAACTTTTATCCCTTCCAAAATGAAAACTGCTATCTTCGCTTCCATATTCACTGGGGCTTTCAGGGCAGTGGTTGCTGGGACTAACGCGGTGGACAGAACTGCTCCCTTCGCTGTCAATCTCTATGATAACTCTTCCCCTGTGCTCTCTCTATTTGCACAGAATCCTTTTTTGGGGTTACCTATTTCACCATCCAGCACTAGTAAGGGACTCAATGCTGCAAAGGTTATTGTCCCACCACCCATTGAGTCTTATGTGTGGGAGTTAACCGGCTTCTTTAAACCCGAGTTTACGGGTGAGCATACCTTTTCCATTGGTGAGACAAAGATTGCCACATTGCAGTTTGGTTCCAAACTTGTTGTCACCCAGGATTTTGAAGAGATGATCTCGGGTAAAGTTGAGGACTTCACCAACTCTTTGAAGTCCTACAATTTGGTCAAGGGAGAAAACTACCCATTAAAGATCGTGTATATTGCAGATGCCCAGAGGGTTCCAATTTATGTTACCGCAGGCGGTGTGAGGACTGAACTTGGAGACAAGATCCAGATGGTCATTTACGATAAGCCACCACCTACTGAAAACAACTCAACTGGCTCAGAAGATGGTAACCATATTTCTGAGCAACTCAACCAAAACTCCAAGAAGGAAAATTCTGCCAATCACAACAAGATTAAAGAAGACCAAAGCAAGGAGGGATCCAACAGTGTCGAGGACACTTCTGGAAACTTCGACAAGAAAAGTCCAGTAAGATTCGAGAAACCGCCTCTTGATACCATCGAGCAAAATCTCCACACTGGCAACGGTGCCAACACAAACCCTCCCCAAAGCTCTCACCCTGAAACCAGTCACGCGACACCCAGCGATGACTTTTCCGAGACACCTGTTGCTAATGGTAAGATCTCCAATGACATGAATACGAATTCCCCGGGATTGAACCAAAACCTTGAAACTTCCGGCCCGGTTAAGCAAGATGGTTCTCTCAGAGTACAACTCCCTCCAACGTTAGAAGAGGGTGACGGGACCTCCAATAAGAACGGAAACGACCATCACACTGAGAACTTTAATGGAATCCAACAGAATGGACATGACTCAAATGCTCCAAATCATAGCAACGTGGCAGATCCTGAAAGCAAAAAACTTCTGGAAGGCAAAGAAATAAGTGACTCAAAGATTGTCACCAACCAAAAGTCGCACAATACCAATGAACCAGCCATAACTCCCATTGGAAAACGTGAGATTAAAGACTCGACCGAGCCAGCAAAGTCTGAAGTCGCTATCTACTACAACACAGGATTCCACTTCTTTCTCTATTTGGCTCCAGAGGACTTTGCAACCATAATTGACGACTACAAAAGTTTGGCCTTAATAAAGGAGGGATTCTTGAACAGCAACTTTGACGGGCTTGATCTTCCCGTGACGAAAGCACCCCATATTATCGAGATTATGGGCCATTTCAGACCACCTCTCAATGGAACGTACCAGATATCCATGTCGAAGGATTTTGTTGCTGCTCTCCAGGTTGGACCTTACTTTGAGGAGGAGCAAGATTCTTATGTCATTGACCCAACTTGGCAGATCATGGACACGCGGTTGTCAATCTTAGGAAGCTTTGACCTTGTGGCTGGAAGCCTCTACCCTTTTCGTATGGTGGTTTTGGGAAGCAGCGACAAGTTTGCTTGGGGTTTAGCTCAATACGACCCCAACGGCAAAGAAATCGATCTTTTTGACATGTGGCTCACACCGGAACCTAGCACGGGCTCTTTGGTGGAAGGTCTGGGACGTTTTCTTAATGACACCGCTTCGCACTCAAAAGATATACAACGGTCCACTGAGACTCGTGGGGAGAATGCTGTGGGGTCTTTGCGTGCCAGTTTCAATGAATCCTGGCCCTTGGTGGCATCCTCAAAAGCGGTGGCATCCGCTTCGACGACAGATTCGAATCAGAATTCTTCGTTTTCTGCCGATTTGCAGGTATCTGCCAGCCTCAACCTCAGTGTGTGCCTTTTAGGGGGTTGTGTGTCGCGTATTTCACCCCATTTTGTGTATCCAGAGATTTCACCTATTGGTGACACCATTACGCGTTTGCCTGTAGAAACAATAATTGGAGCTGTTCCTGGCCATTTCGCGAAGAAGTGGCCTTTAGGGGAGCTTAACGTGAACAGGTCTATTGACTGTGGTTTGGAATGCAATTTGAAACTGGAAGAATCCCCCTCCAGTAATATATTGGCTAAGGGTTCCCGTCCTAAAGAAGAGAATTCTCCAGATATGACTGCTAGCTTCAAGGCCAAAGTCGAAGCTAAATTTACTGCTGCAGTCAGTGAGAACCAGATACCAATTATGGATCGGGCTAGGGAAACTCCACAGGTTTCCACATCGCCAACACCCACCAAGGCTATTACTCGTTTGGATGCAACTTCCCCACCCAGCCCCGTTAGAACGGCCGGAAATGTCGGACTGGAATTCACGCCTCCCAAGGTACCCGCTGCGAACCACGTTGTGTCTACTTACGAAGGTGCGGGAAGGAAGACTGCCGCAGGCTTCTCATTCGTTTTGAGTTTTGTGTTGTTGTTGTTGGTTTAGGCTGACTATTTCTATTGCCCTTTTGTTTTTTCTTAGTCTGTTACAGTATTGAAACTCTTTTATAGCAGCAGACTGGGCGTTTTACTTACACTTCTGTCTTTCGTTTTAATTGAAATCACTTCCAAACAAATTGGTACGCAGTTTGAGGGTAAAAGCCCCTAGACCAGTGGAGTAGCACTCAGTAAATCCCGCCTTTATTGTTGTGTTCAAGTAATTTTTCGTTTCTTGAAGGTTATTTACTGGTAAAATTTAAGGGTGCAGTAGGCCACTAAGTAGTAGGTGAAAGCTAAGTAGCCGGAAGTAGGACAATTATCTTTTTTCATTTGAATAATTTGCACATCTTCCCCCAAAAATGCCTTGCGATAAAACTACGTTGTAAATTATTTTCTTTAACCTTGCTTGTTGGAATTAGATTGATGTAACAAATTTCTCACATAGAATCCGCTCCAGTTCAAACCGAAGCAGGATATGTAGTTGTTCATTGAGTGATCTTTTGCTTTGAGAGTCGTGGTATTTCTTCTTTGAGGTTTGAACCTTACTTCTATATGGTGGTTTTTAAACCAACCTTCAATACCAAGGCCCAGGGAGTGTCAAACAGTCTTTAAACTCTCGAAATTGCCAATATTTCTGACTGTATCACTTGACATATCGATTACCTCTCACGTAGAGGTAGCCATGAATAAGCCGATGAGAGTATATATAACGATATCAGTGTTTATCAGGATGAATATTCGTCCCAAAGCTCCAAAGGGTTTTCTTATAGCCAATACAAAAAGTCAGAGTAAGATTGTTTTCTTAAACCCCTTTTACTTGAGTAGTGACCCTGAAGAATGCTGACACTGAAAATGTTGAGTGTTCTGCTCACCAAACGCTGGAAAGGCCTCACAAAGTGGTTCATCGCCGGAAAAAGTAGCTGGCCCCACAGAAAAATCCTCCTAACCAGGATCTTTCGTTTGCCGTTTTCTGTCTGAGTCAAGAGGGTCAAGTCGCCATCTGTCAGGTGTACCAGATTCTGCTCTTAATACTATTTGTTAATAGGAGCGTAAGTCGATATATTGTGAACAAAAGAATAGTATAAATGTGAGCCGGTCAGTTAGACTGACCCCAAAATTAGCAAGTCGGACCATATTCAAAATGTTTTTTTGAGACTTGTGAGGTTAACTCTTAATTTGTGATACAAATTTTGGAAGACTAGCCCGTGAGACATTCGCTCTTCAGCGAGAAAGTAAGCGCAGGTAAGACACCCAGATAAGTACTCACTTCGGAGATAAGCACCTCTGTTACAATTAATCTGGGATAAATTTTCAGGGGTAAATTAGCCAGGGATAAGCTCCTTAGAGATAATCCCCTATCGTGTTAGGCACCTCACACCATGCACTCGGAGCACATATCTCGTACTCGTTACTTTATTGCTCTTCCACGTGGCGTCTTAACAATATCGTCTCTTATAGACACTCTGGAGCCAAAACCTTTTTTAGAGGCGAATTCCACTTGGATTGAATTGCCAGCTTTAACTAGATCACTGAAATACTTTTTACCTTTTACCCAGCCAGACGGCTTGAACCTAACATACCGCACGTTGTCTTCGGTTTATACTTGGGAGATCTACCTAACACCATCAGTTACAGGCTTCTTTTATGGTATACATTTTACGTCATTGGAGGAGTTGCTGGGAAACTTAAACAATAATATCAAGTAATTTTTTTTTTCTTTTTTATCGGGGGCACTCTTTGAGTAGTTGCAGAAATTCTTACAGGCTATCTAATTATGAGCAACATTTCCCGTTACGCAAGTCAAAGCCGCGCCGTGGTGTAGGCGTATGTGACACGTGACTGAGATCATTCGGATGGCTAAGTTTAAGGGTCGAAATGACTTCTAGGTTGAGTGAATTTACTTCTACGTTTTCAAGAAATACCAATAGGGGTTTTGGTTAACTATAAGCCTGGAGATTTAGAAGCTCAATTTACTGTAACAAAATCCGAAAAGATTGAATCTTAAAAATGCGAATATGTTAAACAAAACCTGTTTTTTTACTGAAAAAAAAAAAATCAAAAAAATCAAAGAGATAAATTTAGAAATTAGAAATAAGCAACAACAACAATAAAAAAAATTCAATCAATTGATTAAAAACTTTTATTTGCCTCCCATTTTAATGGGCACAGGTCAGAGTTCAAGCAGAAATAGTAGTTTTGACACACATAAGTTGCAATTACTGGACGTCGCGTTTACGAATCTGCGAGCACACTATTTCCGCATAAGGAATCGTCTCGTAGTATTTTTTTTCTTTGTGTGTATACTACAGACCTGAAGAAGTATACTATGAGCAGCGAAGAAAAGTTCGGCAAAAATCAAGAAAGGTGGGTAAAAATCGCTAAGGTATTCACAAACCAATCCAAAATTCTTGAACCGACACTTAGTGGTGTCCAAGATCCTATCTCAATGGCGATTATGTGACCAGGGAAGTTTCCTCTAGCTTGGAATATTTTTCTAGCAAAGTTGCTGACTCGTTGAGATATGTGGCTTGTAGAGAAGGAAAAAAGAAAAGCAGCCTGGTCCTTTATGGCAACTTCACCCAGACTTCTTTCTGAAGCTTGATCTTAACAATGGCCGTCCTGGTATTGTATGAAACGACACCTACGTGGACTTTACAAAAATACTGTAGTATAAAAGTTACCGAGGAAAATAGGGGCTCTGTTTAGCGTGTTCAAAATTCTGATAAAAATTGACAAAATTATACTATTCGGTTTCGGGGTCTTCCCTTCTGTTCGTGAACATTACCTGAGTTTTCCAAAAATAACCAGCAAATGTCCGAGACTTGGTTACTGACTTTGGGAATAACAAGAAGCTACTACCCAACTTTCTGCTGGTGGGCTTCCCAGAGTCCAGTTCTATTCTACTACATCTAAACAATACGCGCACACAAAGTCTTCCGAGAAAAAGCCCAAAGGATATATAATAGAGAGATTCATGATATGATCTAGGTACTAGAACAAAGAAGTTCTCATTTCAGTAGGCCAACTGCATAAGTTGTGGTGTCCAATAATTAGGCTTGGAAGGTTTCGGAGTGTAATTTGAAGTTCCAAATCAAACAACCAAGAGTTTGGGGCCTAAAAATATTGTACTCATTGCTAATGATAAAGGGAAACCAAATATGGGAAGTGTCATGGTATCCCCAAAAAGAAGGAACATAAAGATAAAACATCCGCACTAGGCCAGTTTGCAGGGCAAAGAGAGGTTTAAAGCTGTCATGAAATTATAGAAACAATGCTCTTTATATGTGACATCTATTCAATATGCGCTCAAGAAGTTTATTGTTGGACTTGAGATTTTTTTTGTGTCTGTTTTTGTTTTTGTTTTATTTTTTGTTTTTGTTTTTGTTTTTGTTTCTGTTTCTGTGATCTTTTACTCTCCATCACCATTCAATTTTCAACGACCTGAGAGAATTTCCATATGCATAAAGTTGCTCCAAAGGAAAATCTATTTATTTGAAAAATTGGCGACAGTTATGGGATGCCAAGTCTTTTCCATCAAGAATTCCCACAATGTTTTTCTTATAATCAGGAGAGCCTGACTCACCAGTAGCCACAATATCCTGGAGGCTTGATCTATAAATCGAGAACAATAAGAACAGAACAATAGGATATGTCAGGATTGGACGGCTTTTAGAGGAAGCGGGATCCCAAAAAAGTGGAAAGAGGATAGCTTTATATTGCTCTCAACTCAAGTATTTGTGTGGATGTCGCGGCACAAAAACTGAGAAGAATTCGAAAATATATTGGTTTATAGAACCCCCAAACAGCCGTACCCGAGTTGTCTAAGTGTTACTTTGATTGGGAACATCACGTACGACAAACAGGAGTAGTGTTCTGGTTTTCTCATCTACTTCAGGTCTATCTAACCCTCACTATCAGAATACTCAACTATTGCCCGCCAAAATGAAAACTTCATTTTCAACAATCAAGGCCATCTTGGTCATCTTTCAGAAGTGGGCAAGCCGCTAGGTTGAAACAAAGCCCAGACGTTTTCATGTCTTGCATGAGCAAATAAATGGACCAACAATGAAGCTTCCATGAGGTCATTTTCCATGAAAGAACAGGCTTAACATGGTAATTTGCTCTTTATCGATAAGCATAATGAGAAAAAAAAAATGTCTTGCATAAGGAAGAGTCAGTCACTCATGGATGAACTCGTACCATCCTTAGGCTTCCTCTTGCAATATCACTTTATATAGTGGCCTTTGTAAGCCTTCACCGTAACTCTTGAGTTTTCTTTTCTTTTCTTTTCTTTTCTTTTTTATTAACCAATAAAGAAGAAAAATGAATTACATAGTATTACTTTTCCTATTCACCTCGGTATTCACCATGAATGGCATCCCAAGGTCAAGACCGGCGTTCACCGTTAATTACTACGATGACTTACCCCCAGTTCTGACGCTGTTCGAAGCAAACAAGTATTTGGGGTTGCCCAAGATGCCTTCTGATGTTGAACCCGGTACGGATTCGATTTTATTAACAGTTCCACCCTCCAACGATCTCTATATTTGGCAATTGATTGGCTATTACAAGGCGGAAACTACAGGTGAGCATGTGTTTTCCATTCACGGAACACGAAGGGCCCTTATTCATTGCGGGTTCAGTGAATTAATGTCGGATGCGTTCGATGAAAAGATCACACAGACCTATGACTTCTTTGACTCTATTGCAATATCTTTCATGCTTCAAGAGGGAATCTACTACCCTGTGAGGGTGGTTTATGTCGCAGGTGTTAAACCGGTGCCTGTATTCGTGACTGTTGATGGAAAGCGCGAAGATCTTAATGAAAAGGTGTCGCATGCTGAGTACGAGAAGCCTCGGAGGAGAAGAAAGTTCAAAGGTGGGCAATCAAAAGCGTCTGCGCCAACGGCAACTCGCCCACCAAACCCGGAAAACTCAGGGAGAATCACGAAGCCTGTCAGCACCACCACCATCTACAGAACCATCAGCGAAGTGATCACGTACCACTACTTAGGGTGGTACTACTCCGTTTCAATGGCTCCCGAAGGCCACGACTATATTTCTGCAATCCGCGATGTCGATTATGATAGTGTCTTTCAGGAAGGTTTCTTTAAAAACTCGTATCACGGTGTCCAGGTACCACACGAGCATAGTCGGCGGGTAGTGGAGGTGGTAGGGTATTTAAGACCACCAATGGATGGTTCGTATGAGATTCAGGTCCCGCAAAACATGTTGGTGGTCCTTCAGATCGGCCCAGGCGACTACCAGCAGAGAACTTTCCATACTATCGGTGATAAATGGCGTCTGTTGGACACTCGGATTTCTCATACTGAAACCTTTGACCTTCTGAGGACTTTAGTGTACCCTTTCCGGCTAGTGATCTTCTCAAACGGCGAGAGCTTCCTGATTGAGCAGTATGATCCCAATGGTCAGGACACAGATCTATTTCCTCTTTGGGAAATGCTTCCCCATACACGGCACGTAGCCAATGTGTCGGGGGTTGTCGATAACGATAGCTCTGAACCACCAGAACTGCTTTCTTCGTGGTCTATGCTGTCTAATTCAGAAAGTAGTGAGAACATACAGAATAATCTCCGCTATAAGGCCATGGAAAGTGACGTTTCTCGTGTGTCAGGACACCCCCAGGAGATTGATGTTGATGAATGGCCTTCGGTTGAAGATTCGGGTGCAACAATGAGTCTGAGTCATTCTCGGCAAGATGCGAACTATGCAAATGTGCCATGGGTAAGATCTGATTTCTCCGTACTTTTAGAAAGTGACGAAGATTTAGTAGACATCGATTCCCTGGACTTAGATCGGCTAACTTTGGGACTGGGTTCGCATACTGTTCAAGACTTTTCGCCTTCAAGAGCTTCTAATGAAAAGCCTGAAGCACTTTCGGAACTCAGTGCATATGATGATACTTCAGAATACGCTGATGATTCAGAACAGGCCGTGCAATCAGACAAATCACCACCACCTTTAATGAGCGAGATCGAGTTCCAAGAAACATTTTGCAGCCCCGAAAACTATGTTGGAAAACATCCATCCTCTTTGGAGACTGCGTCCGACAGCGATAGCGAGATTAGTTGTGAGTGGGTGAGAGTGCCCGGGAGTGCTACAGGTCTCTCACCATTTGAAACCCAGGTGGTTTCTGAATCTTTTGACGATGGTAGCGGACAACTAGTTTCCAAGGGTCAAAGGGTAGTGCTTCCAAATAGACCTCAATTGGTAGGAGAGCTTCAAGGTCAGATTCCCCGAGAGAGCCACGAAGAGCCAGCTTGTTGTACATTAACAAGTCAGCAGTTAGTACTACCAAGCAAGCCACTTGGCGAATTACCTGAAGAGCAAATTAGGGGAGGGTCTGAAACTGAACTGGGAATCCATTGTGTTGACCCAAGTGCTACCCTGAGTTTACTGTATACAATAGGTACAGAAAACTTAACCACTGGTCATTTCAAGGATGAATATTCTAGGCCAGGGGATCGGTTCTTATTGCTGCAGGATTCAATAGGTCAACCACTTCGGAAAGATCCACTTTGTCTGCTGAGAGGTTTGTGTGAGAGCCAAGTCTTACCAACCCTGATCCCACATTCCAAAAGCCCAACCATCCGTGATCCCTACGTGGGAGAATCACCAACAAGTGCAGGGTCTGACAATCTTACAGATACTTCACCCCCACAGTTGCGGGAAACTGCCAATGAAATTGCCAAATTACCCACTATTAGGAGCAGTGTACCCAAAGCGCTGGTTTTGGATAATTGTGACAAGACTTTACTTGGCTTACCCGAGGGATCAGGCGCGAGAGAAGCAGGGAATGAACAGTCGATCTTACTAGGGAGTACCGGCGGAATAGGAGCAATGGCTGAATTATACAGAGGGGATTCGTCGAAGAATACAGGTAGTCAACAGTCTTCTGGAGACTCTAATACTCAAGGAGGATCTGAATCAGAATTTTTCAGTGCAGAGACTCAGTTTCTCTCTACTATTTCAGATCATCATTCAGAATCTCTCAAAAATCCCTATTTTGAGTGTGGGCATGAATCCAAGTGTGAAAACGACATTGAAAATGATGTGGGTTCGTCAAAAGACCTCAAAGCCTTTCCTTTGAGAAAAGGTCCAAAACATTCTCCTGGAATCACACCTAACTATCCACAGAAATTACTGCCTAAGTTGGAACTGCCCAAAAAGCTTTTTCGTGGGCAGTTACATTTGTTAAAAAGCAATTCAACCCACCACAAGTCGACCACAGGCTCCAGGAACTTCGAGAAAGCAGAAACCGGGACGCAAGTGGTTTCTAGGGTGTCATATGATACACACCAACACGCTGAAACAAAGATTGTAAGTCCAGTCATGGAACTGTCGAACATCACCATACATCGGGCAACTGGCGGCAAGCAGGAGCCATGGGGTCTTGGGATTTTGGCTATAGTATGGAGCTCGATATTGTCGCTTTAGGCTATGTTTTGTTTTCTTTCGATGCGGCCAGGTACCCTCTTCTCTGAGGCTTTCAATTTATGTAGTGGTGAATGAAAAGTAAAAGTGCTGTCGTGCACCTGGAAGGCTCAGAACACTGAACCCCTGGGAATGAAAATTCAGGGAGATGTTAGGTGCCACCGTATAAAGGTTAGTAAGAACCAGCATTAGGACACTTGGCACGGAATTACGCTTAGCACTTCTCCGAGTGCTGTGCGTGGAATTTCAAATCTACAATTCCACTCAGAGTTTCACTTGTTGGCGACTGTACTTTAAAATGAGGTCCGATACCCACTTTATTGGGTCAACTTTTATTTTCCAGTCACGTTTTAGTTTAGCACTTGTATAATATCTTTATTATCATCAACTTAAAGAGGGTTTCTCCTCGAAACCTAAAAGGAGAGACAACTTTCAATATTTTGTTTATTAATTCGTGTATTCCGTAACTTCCATGAGGTTGATGTGAGTCCAAAATATGATACTTTCACTGTATTGCTAAGAACTCCCAATTAAGCCTCAAGGTATTCCAATTAGAAGTCTTTTCAAAGGGCACTATTTGAGTGTACTTGAAACATGAAGTTTATACCTTTGGCATGTTTACTTCCTATTAAGACTTTCAATTCCGTTACTTGGCTCGTATCAATTGGTCTCAATTTAAACCAGAAACACTTGAGCCATGATGTTTCTCGATCCGGTAGGGTAAAAGTTTTGTCACAGTTTAGAGCACGATATACAACCACCAATTTATAAATGAGGATGTGAGCATGTAGAGAAAGTTCACTTTTTGAAGTTACTCATGTAATTGCTAGAATCTAGACTCACAGTCGGCTACGTGTCCCATGTTCTGCGATAGAGTTCTGCCTTTTAATGTTTTGAATCTTCAAGAAAAAAAGGAAAAGTAAAGAAAAAAAAATCATGAAAATATACACTAGTATATATGGTAGTAAAGATATTGAATGAGGAAGCAACCCAGACTTTGCTGGAACCAGTACGCGCGATGATTGAGAATGATTAAGTGCATCTTGGGTTATATTGAAAGGCAACACAAGTGTTTTCCTTTGGTTTCTCGAAAATATTTTCCATTATCACAACCATATTTAAACAAAAATATAGCTGCCTTTCGGATTGCTCTGTAATCTGGTGTCGAGCAAGAACATTTGCTCTATTGCATCATATTTATGCTTCGCTTGAACTTGGCCAGGTGGGAATACCGCGTGCGCGAACAATTTGTCCATCTTTAGTTTGAAGCTGTTTGCTTTGATGCCATCCACTGTTTCTCCCGTAGCTATAGCCCTTGGGTGAGGACGTCCCTGAACCAGGACTTGGGCCTGGACTTATTACGAAACTCAAGGCAGATGTGTAAAATATGGTTTTCATGAATTTCTTCAATATAGACCATCCCAAATACACAGGTAATTTGGACCCAAAAAGATTTTAAAAGAAGCACAGTGGTATTTAGCAGCTTATAGATAAGGTTCTTTGGTTAGCCCCAAGATGTTGTTGCTCAACAGTGGACCAGAGAGCACAATACTGCAAAAAGGGTATCTTTCCAATTATAATAATTTCTCTTTCCCTTTTAGAGGAATGCTGAAACCCCCAAAACCACACAGAATTCCCAGATATATTGTTCTTTTCCATATACTAAACTGGTTTCTTCGACTTCTTTTTCTTGTGCGCACACCTTTGAATCCTCCATAAATATTTGGCACATAATAACTAAATTTCGCCACCCATGGTACTTGTGTGCGTAGGAAAGCTATGCTAGTTCTTTTCAAGTATGGTCGTTTAAAACACGAGTTTTCAAAATGTTGTGGGGATAAAACACAGGGAAGAAGGCAAAATAATAATATTAGTAATACACGTGTTTAAATTCTTTCGCCGTACATTCCAAGACTCAAAAATTTCGGGGTTTTCTTTGTGCATTCACAAGGCAATTACAATACCTGAAATTATACGTGGTGGAATTCAATTCATAAACAATGGCACAATAAAATATAAAACAATGCTATACGGCTTACACCAAAGACCACGCATCCTCTGCCAAATCTTCGGCTGAGGGTATTGGAACATTCCTAAGCTCTACGCTCACACCAGAATGACAATTTTGGTGTATTGATTAGGCCAAGGTTTACCCTAATAATGCAACCCGCACTATTCAACCACCAAAACATCGGAATCACGATCCATTACAGCGTGTCTTCGAGAATCTTTCGTCAATCCCCCTAACCTTGGCCACAGTACCATTTACCGGCCATGAAATTCTTCTCCAAAGTCTTTTTCTCTGGGGCTTATGCAATAACCAATATCGTGTACTGGAAGCCAGACTATTCCGTGATTGTTTACAAAAATCCCCCGCCGGTGTACTCATTATTCCAACAAAATCCCTACTTAAGCTTGCCCCATGCCCCTGGCGAAGTTTTCGAAGGAAAGGATGACATCTTTATAGACGTGCCAACCCCAGTAGATCAGTATGTATGGGAATTGACTGGACGGTTCAGACCTGGTCACACGGGTCCCCATATATTCTTCATCGAAGGAGCGAGTATGGCTGGTATCCAGCTAGGATCAAAAATGCCCGCAAGCAATGATTTCTATCAGGTCATTACGGACGAAGTAGAGATCTTCACTGACAGTACCACGCCCTTTAACTTGATTAGTGGTACACAATACCCCTTCAAACTCACTTATGTGGCCAAACATAAACGCATTCCCGTTTATTTCATTGATCCTAATGGCGTGCATCAGGTGGCAGACCAACATGTGTATCAGGTGTACTACGATAACCAGGTGGATGAAACACACCCCCAAAGACCTCAAGTTATAGTACCCATATACTCTAACAGAGGGTTCTATTTTAGAGTATACCTTGCTCCTAGTATAAGGGAAAGTGATTTCTTATGTCAACGTTATGCATCCCTACCTCTTGTTCACAATGGGTACTTTCCAACACAGATTAACTCCTTCAGGATTGCTGTAGTAAAAGTATCATGGATCACGGAGATTATGGGTCATTTTCTGCCGCCTACAAATGACACCTACAAATTTTCTATTTTGGGAGATGAAGCATTGGTTTTCGGGGTACAAATCGGCCCGGGGGTGCATAAGAAACAGCTGTATTACGCTATGGACAGTGAATGGAAAATCATACACACTCGAATATCGCGCTCCGCAGAGTGCTCACTTCAAAACAACTTATACTATCCATTCCGCATGGTGGTACTTGGCGAGACAGGGAACTTCCGGAATATAATCACGATTTATGATAGTGCGGCGAATAACGTGGACCTCTTTGGGCTCCACCGCCTGGAAGAATAGTGCTTGAGTGGAAATTTAGTACTGGGTGTTGTTTTGTGGTATTATTCGGCGAAAACCAATGTTATGCTGCTCCAGCTGACGGCTCCAGGTCTGTTGAGGAGTTTTAAACCATAGGCAGTTCAAGAATATGTGTATTATTGAACTTGGTACTTGATTGACCCTTGTCCCAGACACAGAAAGGGGAAGCCCGGTTATTATATAAGTTAAAAACTAATTTCTGAAAACCCACTTACGTACAAAAGGTTCGGCTAAATGGGGGGCCAAACCACGGAACAAGAGATGATAATAGCTGCCGAATAGGCCAAGTTGTAACGGCAACGGGTAATCCGAAAGTCACAACGGTCAAAACCTAGCTGAACACGTCTCTAGTACGTCAGTGATTGATACCCTTATGGTGTGCTTTTCTTTTGTTTTTTGAAATATATTCCGTTTATTTGGTGTATGAATATCCAATATAGTTGCATGAAGTGACTGCACCGAGTGTGGGGGAGCATTCAACCACTAGTTATACTTGTGCTGTGGAGCATTTCACTACCTGGTCGATTTTCATACTAAAAATCCACCAGTCGCATAATTGGAAATACTGAAATTCCCAATTTTCAAAAGCCAATTTTTTTTTTTAAAGTAAGCGTCAAAAGAAACTATCGTAAAAAAGGAATCCGGTGCCGCAACTGTGGCCACTGATTGATGTACCATGCACAAGCCACAGTTCAGCTGCATCTATGGAATGAACAGTGTAGCAAGTTGTGGATGCTTGAACACATTTCTAGTCCAGCTCAAAGCTATTCAAGCCACATCTTTTGGCTTGTGTCTATGTTTTATTATAAATAGAATACTAAAGCCCCTCGATTGATATAATAAATTAAACAAACGCAAGCAACACTTCTACTGCTAACTCCTTGACTTCATTACTAGACTATTTTCATAATGCCCGAGCCAATTTCCACTACAGGCTTGATAAGTCTTTGCCCTGAGCCATTATCAACAGCCAAAAATCCTGTGGGCCCTTTTCGCCAGTCAACCTACTACCAGAAGGTGTGGTCGGATATTGGACTCGCTAGCTCGTTCCAGTTTAAGCCTGCGCGGCACGTGCCCCAACATCCGGGGTACCTGCACACGTTTGCACGCTAAGTATTGAGGCATAAGACTTGGGTGAATTTCCCAGTCGGACTTATTAAAAGAATCCATAGTCTTATAGATGACAATATATAAATATCTGCGTCCTGTTCTAGTCCTTCGAAGTTGACGCGTAAACAATCTAAACTTGGTCACAATGTGACTTCCACCTCAGCTCAGCTATATATGTTGCTGTGCAGTCCATTGTGGTGGGTGCACTCCGAAAACAAAGGAAGGAAGAAAAGCACTATAACGTACTTCCCGACAGGTCGAGAATCCCGGATGGTCGAGAATGCGAAAAAGAAAAAAGAGAAAATAAATGCTTCGATTTCAAGCAACGATTACTCTGTCCGTTCGTTTCTAAAATATGTAAAATTCAATGTTTGCATACTCCCAATAATCAGGTACACCGTGGATGCTTTTTTTAAAAAAAAACTTCAAGTTTGAGTATGTGACATATATATTAAGCACGAGGTCAAAAACCGCGTAAAACAGGAGAATGTCAAGTTTTTTTAAGCGTGATTTCCTCGCCCCTGGATCGGTAAACTAAGTTAGAAATTACTGAGGTTCTTTTTCATACACTTAAAAGTCAAGTAGAAATGCTGGCCAATATCAGGCTACATTGTGGTTTACTTTATAACGTGTTGAAGGTTGTGAAAGACTTAGTCACGTGATAATTATAAGAAATTTCAGTGAGACGAAAAAAAGAAAGCCGCTCCAAACGCGTCAAGACGTGCTGATGAAATTTGCAACCAATGCTATATAGTGGATTCGACACAGGTTTGTTACATTGACCTATTGTATAATCAAAAATTGTGAATAAAAGAGTAAATAGGTTTACAATTTGAGACGTGTCTCACATTAATGGCTCACACTAACAATAAAAAGGGTGGATAATTTCATCAATTATCTGCTTGATTTGTTTCTTCTGTCGCAACGCTTCAAGTTCATTACCATCCCTCCTTGACAAAGCTGAAAAGAACTCGAATATTATGCCTAGGAAAGGAATAGTTAGCCATCGGAACCGCAAAAAGGACGTTATTTTGCAGACAAGAAAAGCCTTGTCAAGCGCTCGTGAGACACTCTAAACTGGAGAAAACACAAGCTTCAGACGACTTTCAAGCTCCACTCACGACCCTTTATCATCACCTTGACGACCGAAGAACAGTATACCACATGGGAATTGGTATTCGGTTGCTGATACCAGCTGACGATGAGGCATTCGCAGAATGAATCCTATCACAGGACGATCGTGACCACCTAAGGTTAAGGAAGTCATGAAAATGACACACGGAATACTCAAGAGTCGGGTCGGGCCTCATGCCAAAAATCCCGGAAAAATTGGGCCTCTAAAAACGTAAAACGACACCCCGAGTTAAAAAGTTGCTATACTAGGAGTATCGATGAACAAGGACACAAGAATAAGGATCCAGATGTGCTTGGCGATTGATTTGATCTTCTCAAAGAGGTAAAGCTAAAATAAAGAATAAATTACTCAGACATCTACAACTTTGACGAGACTGGCTTCTCTATGGGATCGGTTGCGAGTCAAAAGGTCGTTGGGGTATTCCATGGTAATGGTAAAGAAGTACGCAGGCAACCTAGAAATCGGGAATGGGTGACAGTGGTTGTATGTATCGGTGCTGAGGAGAAGATGCATCACCGTGCATAATTACGTCCGGTAAGAGACATATCTAATCTTGGTTTATTGATCTTCCCCCTGGCTCGTACATCGCTACAAGCCCAAAAGGTTGTAGCAATAACGAAATTGGGTTAGAGTAGCTCATCGATCATTTCATCAAATTCAGAAACCCCTGGGGCAAATATCGGCTTTTGATACTTGATGGTCATGGTAGTCATCTAACTACAGAGT
>JAJMHT010000127.1:8543-58078 GCA_030583145.1 Metschnikowia vanudenii
AAAAAAAAAAGAAAAAAAAAGAAAAAAAAGATAATGAGGAATACTCCACCATTATAAGAGTACATACTCCACATGAAGAGCTTCGGTATCATTAATTGCTTACTTAGGAATATCTGAGTAGTAAACCAATGACTCGTTTTCTGTTTAAAACATGCTTTGAATTTTGTTTGAGATCGTGTTTCCAGATAAAGGTGTGCAACACTTACAAGTTTCCTCAACGCATAAAAAAGCTAAGAAAGGACTTCATTTCTCTAATTGTTGTTTCTCATAAAGTTCTGCATGATCAAATGCCTTCAAGCCATATTTTTGTTAGGCAATGCTCCATTGTCACAGAGGTAAGTCTGCGCTTAATAAGTCTGGAAGGTACTAGGTCCCTCAAGTGGCAGTTTTTGATATTGTTGCTTTGCTTGTGAAAGAGAGGTTTAAGTAGAATAGAAGAAAGATCCCATTTTATGGTTTTATCAGCCATGGAAGAATTTCTGAAGATTGTATTTGAAAGCAAAGGCTGAGTATCAACATACTTCAAAGAAACTTCACTGTGCTTGCTTTTGTCCAAAACAAACATTTACACTCCTCATAAATATTAGCGGCGCATTTCCAAAGTTGACTCTTATGATCATCAAGAGCTGGAAGCTTTTTCCCATGATTGTAAATTCATATATGAAACGGAATTAATTCATTAGGAAGGAGGTTTCGAACAGCCTCCTTGCCTTTCTCTTAACCAAGAGTCATAAGTTTTCCTATGAAGTGATAGTATGATTCGCCTATCCTATCCAGGAAATGAAAACTTCTTTTATCGAGGGACCGAGGACTCCAATTTCCAAACTATGAAGTGTCTTTAAAAGACTATTTTCAGTTGACCATTTAAGTACCCTTTTTATCCACCACAAGACTCATTTCACGTCATGTTTTGCTACTCCACCACAATAGTCATGGCTTTAGTCCCTTTCAAACTCACTTCAGTTTGATTTGTCTCTAGCTCGTTTACTAACCTCAGCCTCTTTATTTTTGGAACTTAGCGACAATTTGACGACTTAGGACTGTATTAAACCTCCTTAGTTTGAATGAAGTTTTAGAATCAAACCACAAGAAAGTAAATGTTTGGAAGAGATTCTTATTCCATTCATTAGATGGTATAAATCCGTAGTTGAAAGCACTGGTATCAACAGAAAGCTTGGCATGCAGCTAGAGGAACTTGCGTGCAACCCGACTCGTCCGTATATGGTGTTCTGTATAAGGCCTTTTTTGCGCAACTTGATTTTTCAATAGATAAAAATTCCGAAAAAAAGACCATCCTAAAAGAAGAAACTACAAAAGGTGGATACGGTAAGTTTTTAATGTTCTTCAGTATTTTTGAGACACCATTGCAAAGTATCACACTCAAACATCCAAGTGGAAAATATAGAGGTGCCTGGCGTCGTGATGGAAATGGCATGGGCGCACCCTAAACCTTACTGCTGGTTAAGATACTTCGATACGCATAACAATTAGACGGTAAATATTGTAGGTTAGAAAACGCGAGCTAACCGAAAAAGAAGGTGAAGCCATTGTTGTTTCCGAATAATTAAAAAATTAAAAGTATAACCAGAAAGAAGCAAATATATTCTTTGAAGGTGATGATATGGGCTAGATGGGCTTGATATGAGCTTAGTACTGGCTATCAATTGGGTTTAAGTAGGTGGGCCGGGTAGTTAGTTCGGGTGACTAAATGACCAGGTGGCAACCAAAACGTTGCAGAGTATTACAAACTCGATCTCTTTAATTAGTGAAAGGCACAAGCTTGTAGGTGTTGCGGAGCTAAAAAAATGCAATTGCTTGGCATCATGGGTTTCTTCTTAGCTTCGTGTTGTCCGATTTTGAAATCGATGAAGCACTTTCCGTGTTCTTTAAGAATTTCTCAAGACATTTTGACAATATCTGCTAAGCCCGCACCAGCCGAATCACTAATTTTTCAGGAAGGAAAATGATCACAAAGAGTCGCTTTTATCCAGAAACAGAAAAGAAGATAGTGGATCTTAAATACAGAGATACATTCCTGCCTTAGAAGGCGAAAGGTTTGGTTGATCGCTAGTCTCGGATTCTGCATGCATCTTATGATGAGTTGATAAAGAGGAGGAAGAGCTGGATAAAGACCAAAAGAAGAACGAATTACAGACTAAGAACAATTATTAAAGATTAGGTACTAAGTTAAAGTCGAAAGATTTAAGAAAAAATGTACCGAAAACTGTGGTGCTACATAAACCGGGCTTTTTAGGGACATTTTCTTAACAATTTCTTCATGTTCGTAATACGACGTCTTTTCGTAGAATTTCGTAGAGGAAAATCCAAAACGAAGAAACCAGTTTTGTCTTTTACTAAATACGTCGTAAATACGTCGTTTCTCGCAACCCTACACGTGATCATGCATCCTTTACCTCAACACCTTTACCTCAACACCTTTACCTCAACATGAAGTACCGTATGGGTCTATTGTTATCAGACCAATACATTTCATATTTTTATTCCTTGAAAGACGGTAAACCTCTTTTACATTTGCCTCAAGGTGGTAAAGTGTCTTTAAAAAGGAATTGTAGATCTGTGAGAAAATAAAAAGTAACTGGTCCATATCAAATTATAGTTGTTACTTCAAGCCTTTTTTATCATGGTATAGTCTTTTAAGTTTCCTACAAGGCACGTGAAAGATATTTATGATCATAACTCTTAAGTTGTTGGAGAGAAATTCCTTACTGATAACGTTCTTCGGTTATCTTATGTTGCCTTCACTGCCAAGCTTCTTAATAAGAGCAGAAATTAAGAAGGATGTCTGGCTTTGAAAACATTACTTTGTCGTCCGGAATCTTTATTTGGACACGATTGTCGTTTTTGAGTTGATTTATTGAAGACTCAGATCTTAATACTGGCAGCAACTGCTAGAGTGCCAAAAAAAAAAACACTATATCTCTATAGAAAAAAAAAATACCGGTAAGCTTCTGGCCAAACAATAAGAAAAAGTGACAATATTTGACTCAAAAGAGCATGGCGAAAAGAGGGACACTGACCAAGAACAGAAGAAGAGCAGACTTCTTAGATCCGCTTCCCTCATATGTGGAGACGGCAGGAGAAGAAGCGTCCTTGTCCCCGGTTGTAGTTGGCTTCGCGGCAGGTTGCAAATGAGTGGTGGTTGTCTCCTCGACACACTCAGTCGAGGTGGTCTCCTCGATACACTCAGTCAAGGTGGTCTCCTCGATACACTCAGTCGAGGTGGTAGCCTTTTCCTCTTCGCAATCTTCCGTTACGACCTTGGTTTTGGTATCTTCTTGTGGCAAACATTCAGGTAACTCGCACTCAATGGTCTTGGTCACTTGAGGGTAGCACAATCCATCTGTTCTGGTACACTCACAGACTATAGAACATTCGATTTCTTCACAAACGGTTGAACACACATTACCCTGACCGTCCTCGGTCTTGGTGGGCTTGGGAGTCTCACATTCACAGGTCAAGGAGCAATTGTTATCGTTGTCACAGGTGGTGGAACAAATTTCACTAGATCCGTCGCTTCCAGTAGAAATAGAGGCGCCTCCCGTAATTGAGGCACTTCCAATAGATTCAAATGGCACCGTGGTACTGAAGATTGGCTCGGGAATAGATGTGGTGGGGTCAACAACAGACTCAGAGGCTGGAGGCTCAGCAGTAGTGGTCGTAGGGTCAACAGCAGACTCCAGAGCTGGGGGCTCAGCGGTAGTGGTTGTAGGTTCAACGACAGACCCAGAAGCTGAAGGTACTGGTACCATGCAAACATCATCTTTGCTTGCAGGTTGGTAAATGTGTTGAGCAATGTCAGCCACAACTTCGCCGTTAGGTCCCAAGAACTCGGCATTGAAGTTGGTGTTTCCAGAGTCATTGAACAAGACAATCTTAATTGGGTAGTACTCACCTTCGGTAAGCGTCAATTTAACTGTCTGGAGACGATTACCGACAGTGTTTGTGAAGCGGAAAAAATCGGAAACACTTGCCAAAACATCCACAGAGCATGTCTCACTTGCACCAAATTGCAAGGAGATTCCGGTTCTTGACTTGAAGGTGAAGGTGTAAGCACCGCTGGCTGGAGCCCGGAAGAAACCACTCAATTCCAAAGCGTAGTTAGAGGTAGTAGTCTCGTATCCATAGATTTGCTTGATCATTTCTTCACCAGTGTCACCCGTAAGTTGGAAGTTTGCTTCGGTAATGCGTGATTCGGTATGCTCAAGCTCAGTCTTGTACCCGGAGCTGAAGAAATCATCCTTAAAACCAGCACCACTCTTGAAAACGTAGCTGTAAAACTTAGCAACAAAACCATTTGCACAAACTTTCTCAGGGACACATGCAACAGGGGTTGGGCTTGGAACGTTGACCACAACAGTGTCAGTTCCTCCTGCCTCACCGGTTTTAGTAACGGTTTTAGTGTGAGTACCAGTCCAGTATTTGGTAGTCAGGGTGGTTTGATTCTCTTGAGGCTTCTCTGGCTCCTCAGGCTTCTCTGGCTCCTCAGGCTTCTCTGGCTCCTCAGGCTTCTCTGGCTCTTCTGGCTTCTCCTCGTCTTCGTAATTTAACTGCTTAACAAGCGTAGTGAAGTCTTCATGAGAAGCTCCCAGTGGGTCAACGACCTTAAGCAGGAAGGCAGCTCCTGCCATTTTGTTGAAGTGAACAATCTTGACTGGGTAAACAGTGTCTTTCTTGAGTGTAAACTTAGCAGTCTTCTTGTCAGCGGTAGAACTACCACCGTTGTTAGTGCCAATAGTGTTGATGCTGAAGTCATCAGTGATGCTCTCAAGAGCTCCCTTGGAACATTTCTTAGCACCCAACTGCAAAGAGGCGGCCGTGTTTGCTGCCAAATCGAAAGTGTACTCACCGTCTTCAGGAGCAACAAAGAAACCGGACAATTCAAAAGCATAGTTGGTGTAAGTGACTTTGTGTCCATAGATGTCAACAGTGGTAACGTCCTCGTTGACTTCATGGTTGAAGTTAGTTGCCGCGACCTTAGAACCAGTGTAAGTCTCGGTGGTTTTGTATCCGGTGGAGAAAAAATTATCCTTTTCTCCTGCGTCACTGTTGAGTACGTAGTCAAAGAAACGAACGTTGAAACCATTGTTGGTCAGCTCACTTACAGGACATCCCTGGAGACCTTCTGCGGCCACAGCAAGAAGCTGAGGAACCAAGCAGATCAAGAATTTGAGCATTGGGTTGGCTGTCTTCATGATGATGATACAAAGAAAGAAAATTAGAACCACCATTAGAGGCCGGAGCGTCCCATTTATAGATTAACATTTTGAGTTGTGGAGCCCGGCACTCCACCCCTGGTTGGTGAGATTCACCGCGAACAACACATCATTCAGTGTGTTCGCGTGTAGTGTTTGTTTGTTTGTTTGTTTGTTTGTTAGGGTGCCCTTTCATTTTTGAACTTCAAGAAAGTCTTGGCTTCTGGTTATAAGTCGCACTACCGTGCCGGCTCTGGGAGGCACTTGCACACAGGCCGGTTCAGTGAGCGAGGCTGGCTAAGTCCGTTAGTCTCTGCAAACACGGATACAAAACTGTTTGTGTCTTGTTTCATTCTAGAGAGACGGTTTTTGACACACCAGGAGTCCCCTAGAAGATTAGTGGTATCTGTTTTTGTGTAATTCCATGATGTTTGTCTCTTCTCTTTTATGGTTTCTCTTACACCCTTGCATGCTCGATCGTCTGTGGGTGACGGCGGCTGCGAGTATCGGAAAAAAACCAGCAAATTCCTCGGTGTATCCATTTACAATTATTTCATAACCACTTTTAACCAAGGGCACCACAAAATTTCCCAAGGCTGTGCATAAGTGCTTGCTATTCCGAAACCAATTATGGCGAAAAAGAGAAGAACGGCGGTTTATCGGAAGGTCGTGACGCACACGGCATTCTGAGTCTCACTTTTTATACACAGTATACTGCACACGGAGTATGGGGTGCCTAAGCGAGCCTAAGATCTTACGGCAAGTTAAGTAGTGATGATTTACAGTAAATCACACAAACATTGACCAGACAGAGAATGAAATTGGATGAGGAAAATTAGATGTTTTCTTTCAATTATTAATTGTCAGTGGCTTTTCAGAGGCTTTCTTGTTTTGCTATTTTAGAAAGAAGTGGTACAAAAGTATAATAGGTTATCATCGCTTTTTCTAATAATGGCAAACTTAGCCGGGTCTAAACATGTCTCTGGGTGCATCAAATGTGACTAGTGCGAGGTGTCACAGGGTCGACCGTGACTTGAAGTGATGCCATCATTGAGTAAAAATTCTTACTTAAAAGTTGCGAAGCCCCCCAGAAAAGATCTACTTCATCATTACGATATACTCTCGTCACGCAGACTGACTTAAACACGGAGAAATCCACGCTCATGTAAAAGGGGAAATTGCACATAGCTCGCACGCTGGTTTCATCCAAGAAAAAATCTTCAGTGGTGGACCAGGTCACGATTTCTAGATTGAACACGAAAAATGTAACCAAAAAAAAAAAAAAAAAAAACACGGTTTTAGCAGGGGTTATGATAGCTCTGTAAAACGAGCAACTTGACTTTGGGAGGGGGTTAAAGCCAATAGAGTTGCTGGACCTTTTGCAAACGTATTATCATGTTAATGAATACACTGTTAACACAAGGGTTTGCTCTAGAGAAGTAATTCTCCAAGACTTTTCATACATCCTTTAAGAGAATTAATTCCCCTGCGGCGCTACTTTAGCAGAATTTGTGGTCATAGACGGGAAAACTCCAAACCATCAATGTCGTGCAGGGGTTTCCTGTCTTCATGCATTCTAGTAGTCAAAAAAAAACCCAGCATATTCTCTCCATAACCTTTCTACGTGACTCTTTTTAAACTTTGCTTGCAAGAGGCTAAAAGCGTGAATATAGGTTAGAAGTTTGATGGAGCCATTTACAAAACGAATCATGTGCACCAGGCGATTTTTTATTTCATTTCAACAGACATGACCAGCTTAATGTCTATAATACTTTATCAGAATTGTCCTTTTATCTATTTCCTTGCCTGTGTTTCCAAAAACATGAAAACTCCAGTAGAACAATTCAAATGCTGAAGAGGACAAAAAAAGTTCATGCTCTATTGAAACGGGTATTCTAGATCCTAGAACCTTGGCACGATATGCGACAAATTCGCCATGTGCACAGAATCGTAAATCAGGACTCGCGTATTAAGTTATTAATATACTATAATTTAAGAAAATAAACAGACGAAAATGAGCAGACGAAAAAAAGCGAGACGGAAAATTTATGAGAACATCCCCCAAATCTCTGTCCATTTTATCTGAGAAATACTTACGGACTAGTCAATAGTTTGTTTGTTTGTTTTTTGTTTTTTGTTTGTTTGTTTGTTTGTTTCAGTCAGATTTGTCGAGCTATGCTTACACGCGTGACTGATGATTTCTTAAAATGCGTATTACCATGTGGACTCGAAACTTCCCAAACGAATAATTCCGTTGGCAAAAAGAAGATCCAAAGGCGTGAGTTACAGTGATATACACGGGGTTAGGAATTTCCCAAACTCAAGTATTTGCTACACCGTGCGAAGCATCTCCCCTCATGGAATAGCAATATGAAACTCCAAGCATGACAAAAATAACCTCAGTCTCGTTGCCACAGGTTATCACGTAATCAGTACAATCGTGCTACCGATTCAGAACAGCTGGATATATGCCCGGTAGAACAGATACCAAGGGGAAGCCATTGAGGGGTCCGAGAAGATCCTCGTTTTCTTTTCAAAGCGGAGACACTCTCTCAGTATGATATGTAGATTTCTCAGCCAATATGGTACCTCTAACGATATAACGATATATCGGTTTAACGATGTAACAATGTAATGATTTTCCCCATAAGAGAAGTAAAGATGAAGATTGAAATCACATTTTATAGGGCCCTAGATTGCTTCTTGTTTTTCTTCTCGTCCTGTATTAATTGTTTTCCGAATCCTCTTCAGATAACTTTTTATTGCCCTGATAAGCTTTAGCTACTGTATTCATATTCATCAATTTTTGTGGATCATGGAAAAAATTTACCCAGTTAGTTGATTTAAATGGCAGGAAGGTTATCGGAAGGTGTTTTTTTTTTGTATGCTGTGTTCTTTTCTGTTCTAATCGGGTATCTTTTCTTTCAAGAAAGTAAAGTTCCAAGACATTCGTTGTCAATGCGAGTTTTGGTAAGTGAAACTTCCACCAGGCTCGAAGTTTTTGGGCTTCCCCAGGCTTTTGAAATATATACTCTCCAGCTTGCACTTAGGTTTTAAAGATCCGAGTGTTGGTGATCTTTGCTGAAATGAAAGTCGCACTTAGTCTTTCCAAGGCAAATATCAAGGAAACATACCCTTTGTTGTATAGATCTGATAACTTGGTGGTTGTTAAAGAAAGTGGCAAACAGGAAGAATGAATCAACTTCGAAAGGCAAATGTTCTCTGAATCACACTAAAAAGTCTTTTTTTTTTTTTTTTTTTGCCCAAATATAAAATCTCTTATATGGCTGATCATAACTTGCAATGCTTAGAATATTTTCAACTATTGAAAACTATCTTTTTGTTTACAACCTAAGTCACAAACCTCATCCTCTGTGAAGAGTCATTCTAAACTGTTCTTGTTTCCTAAGTCTAAACTTGCAGGTGTAAGTCTTCGTTAGTGTTGGTTTGCAGTCATACTTTAAAAGAATTGGAAGGAAGTTCAGATCTCATCAAATTTTGCAGCAGATTTAGCTTTTCTCTCCACAAATTTTCTTTTTTTTTTGTTCTTACTAACCATCTCAAAAACCCAAGGGCAAACAACCAAAGTTGTGGAGGACTTTATCCAATCACAGAAGCAAATCTAGCCCATCTTTCAGTATACAAAAGGGGGATAATGAGTACACGAAGTTTCAATAGAAAGATTATGTTTTTTTTTCTTTACTTTTTTAACAGTTTTTTTTTTCAGTATCGACGTGGAATGCTTTATAGTGAAACAAAACGAAAACAAGCACAAACTACTTTCGCAACTGCCACAATATCTGGATTCACCTAATCTGGTGGTATTTAAAAGGCATGGTTCACGGAGATAAAATCCCATTGTCAAAACAACCAATCATCTCGGAAAAGGGAGAGTGAAAAAACTTGCCAATGTTGAATTTAATTTGTTGAATGTAATATTTTAAATTTTTTTTTATTAAAAAAAAATCCGTCTACATGGATTGCTTTACATTAACCTTCCTTCCCTCGTGAGAATTTCAAAAGTCAAGGTTGCATTCGCACTAATGCTCATTCGAAAGCAAGTACATATCACCATTTGAGGAAGAAAAATTCTTGGTTTTAGTCATTTTATTATAGAAATTTCTTGATAATTTTAATATATGATATGTAAAATAGCGCTCTAATTATATTTAATAAAATATTGGGTTGGAAAACGGCAAATTGTATTTTTGGTCCTAGTTTTAAAATTGAGAAGAAATGAGTTTATAACTGAGCGTTTTGAAAAATTGGATACTTCGCATGGTTCTTTGGAAGAAAAAAAAAGATTGATTTTCAATGAACAAAATACCTAAGAAAATTGAACGGCCATTTCCGTTTCAAAGAATTCACCTGGAAATTAAAATTCCCGCTCCTAGAAAATTATCCCCCTATGCTAGAATTTTCGCTACACCACTAAGGTGATGCAATTTGTGATGCAATTTTTGATTGTAACACAGTCTTTCATGCGCTCGCCACCACAACGAAAAAAAAAAAAAAAAATGCCTTTCACAGTTTTGCCCGGATAGATTTTTTTTCTGTAAAAAAAGCAAGATTCATATCTAAAGAGGCACTCGAAAGAGAGAAAATTACGGTATCAAAGTGCCTGAAATAGCGAAAATAATAACGTGAACCATGTATGACTGTTATGTTCTTCTCTCATGAACCGACTGCACCAGTTCTTGTGGAGAGCACGACTCCAATGGATGTGCGTGATATGATAAGTTTAATATTAGCCTGTAATTCTCCGTTTGGAAGTAATTAGGCTAGTTACTTTTTTTTTTGAAGAAACAAATTGTAATTGTTACAAAATTAAAGGCTTTATATCTGGTTTCTTAGAGGCTATGGTTTCTTAGAGGCTATGGTTTCTTAGAGGCTATGGTTTCTTAGAGGCTATGGTTTCAAAACGACAGGGTGACAAGTTCCAGAATGATTCTTTGGTGGCTTGATACCATACGAATAATAATCCGTAAACGCGGCGTTCATTCAAAAGATGTGATTTGTTAGAAACTTTCACCAGCATCACCAAGGATAATAGGATAATTGAACTCTTCGTGGGTTAATTTTTGTTCTGTTCAATTACAACCACTTAATGTTGGATGGTGGTGGGAGTCTTTTATAGTGCACACGCAAGGGATATATAATGATAGAATCAGACTTTGGCGTCAGACCAACCCCAGATACCTTCCAACTCGAATGAGCACGGGCAGAGTGATGTTGCAAAGGGTATGGGATGTTCCTTTTTTTTTTTTTTTTTGTTTTGTTTTTAGAAGCTGACATGCAAAGGCATCCTTATTTAAAGCACTTACAGAAGGATACAAAAGTGAGAGCATGCAAAGACGTGTAGTACTCCAGAGACAAAGTTCGCTTCGGCTCAACTGCCACCATTGGATAAACAATCAATTCAAAGAGCCAACCATTTAAAAAAATTCCCCCAAAATGTTTCCGTCACCGAATATCCTCAGACTTTTTTATGGCGGGCGCTTTGGACGTTGTTTGTATGCCAGTGTCGAAGGATTCTCGCACATACATCACCACAGATCTCAAATTCTCCTAAAAGACCATGAAAAAAAAGAGACCCCAAAGCCAATTATTTATGTGACGCGGGTACTAATTACTGGCTTAAGGTAGGTTTTTTACGCTTATGTGAGATATGTGATGCGAAAAAAATAGCGGGATATCTGACAAGCAAACTCAGTAACTGGTGTTTCCACTAGGGCAGAATCAGGAAGAACCCCGGATTGGAATTGAAGGGACATTCAACACGCACTAAATGCAACCACGTTTAATTAAAAAAAACAAAAAAAACAAAAAAACAAAAAAACTTAAAACAAAAAAACTTAAAACAAAAAAAAAACAAAAAAAAAAACAAAAAAACAAACAAAAAAAAACAAACAAAAAAACAAAAGAACTTCCATTGGAAACCTTTCTCAACGACTCTCTTGGTCAGCTTAAGGGTTTTAAAGATAATTGAAAACAGTCCCTCGACACCATTAAATACATACATTTATATTATCAGGGTGCTGTTAAAATAGACACAGCTTTGCAAAGAACACACAATCAGACCTATTGTCACTTTTACTATAAAAAGTTTTATTCATATTTGTATCACCTGGTTGCCTACTAAGTGGTGAAAAACCATAATGGCTGGAATAGCAGAACTAAATGGACAACCTCCTGGCCAGCTCGGTGCTCAACATGTCTGGGTTATGAATGAAAGTGGGAAGAGCACGAGCAAAAGCAGGGGCAAATGCGATTTAGGTTCCGTGCTTTGAGTAACAATACTGGGTGAATGTTATTTATCTACCTCAGGGACCGATGTGATTATGACATAAGGCATGTACATACGTGTTCAAGAGGCACATGCATTACATAAGGGCTTAATGTTCCTCGAACCAGGAAAACTCCCGTTGCTATCACACCAGGGTCTACAACTAGCAAGAACTTATTTTCTTTTTATTAAGAGAAAGAATTCATTTTATACACGCTGCACGCAGCAGCAGCCAATGTGCCGACTGCCGAACACAACTAATAGATGGTTGTTGGATTGACGTTTTTCTCGTGAAGTATATCGCACCCTTAGATGTTGGATGGGTACAACATAATTCTAACGGAAGCACCGAAGGTCTTTGGTGGCAAGTTCTTCTTGAAGTTGGCTCTCACAACACCGTTGTTACCGTGGGTTCTGGAAACCTTACCCCAGATGACTCTGATCTTGGTGCCTCTGACCTCCTTGTGAGCTTTGTAGACGTAGGCAATTCTCTTACCAATGTAGAACTTAGCGTCCTTTGGGTTTTGAACACCCTCGATTTGGATCAAAGAGACGTTTGGGTTGGTAACGCTCTTAGAACGTTGGTAGGACACGTGCTTACCCTTAACGTACACTGGAATGTTAGTATAATGTTTGTTTGAGTTTTAGATGCGATGATGAAATCAATGCTTTTTATGTGTTTCATATTGGGGATTGAAAGTTCCATCCAACTTTTCTTCTTTGAGTGTTTGTGCCCGAACCTGCCATCTTTGACCCTGTCATTGGCATGCTATTCTATTTCTTCGTGTAAAAAAGTTTTCATCTTTTGGACTTTCACATATAACACTTCGGTGATGGACTAGATAGCACAATTATGACCACCAACAAAGTGCACCAGCATCCACAACACCGACAGCCTTCGTGGAAATGGTGTTCCTTCAACAACATCAAACTCCCAATATCCGATAGTTCATGGACTATAGTTGTGTTTTTTTACATACATCTGTGAGACTCAGCCATTGTGTATCTTTTGGATGATTAGAAAAGAAGATTTCCTTTAGTGAGGTGGGTCAAATTTTTTTCGATAGTGTGAGTAGGGAAAATTCTTCGCGCGCCTGCACAGAGCCGTGGAAAATTGAAGTTTTGGAGGGAGGTGGAACTCGAAGGGCACCTGTAGCGGACCAGAGACCCGTGCACCACATACAAAGTGCGAGGGCACGATGGAGCGGGGACATGGAGGTGAGTGCAGACGAGCCGCACAAGCGAGGGATTTTTGGGCCCGCACACGTGATGCACGTGTTCAAGCCCTGTGTGCGCGCACGTGACAAGCCCTAAGGTGATTGCAGCGACAAGCGTGGCTTGTGACGTGACGTTCTTAGTACCACAGTTATTGCTACTATAGCTAACAGTTTAGCCATCCTTATTCTTCTTCTTCTTCGTATTTTTAGTATATTATCTGATACGAGCACGTACTTGGCAAGAGGTTTTTTTTTGTTACTATTGCGAAAATCCTCAAGTGTGAATGCTGCATTTCGCTGCAATGTCTCAGTGTCATGCACTGATTAGATAAGATTATCTTTTATTACTCCTTCGGTTGAGATGTTGGAATTATGTCCAATTTATTTACCACCACGCTTCTGTAGCGAATTCTAGCTTCACCATATCTCTCTTGAGAACAGTCCCATGACCAGCACTAGTAAACATCGCCCCAGGCCCAGATTCAGCTTGTAGGATTCCTCTTAATGTCTAATTCTGCATACTGCACCCCAAACCATGCCCTGAACCCCGGGGAGCTATTAACGTTCTTCAAACAGTCAAATGCAACTTAGATCTTCTTAGTCCTTCTTAGATCTTAACTTCTTTCTCGTTTTCCCACTTTTTCTTGTTGAATCTCCAGTGTAGCGTTGAGTCGGTGTCTTGTTTGCATCCTTTAAGAGAACCCAGAGGCACGTTTCCAACACTCAAACTGGCAACATTAGCCAAGGTCACCAATGGGTCGCTTGCTGCACCACCATTGTCGCCCAGCACATCAACGTGGTCAAACCAGCGCACCTTCCATGAGTCACCGGTCTCCTTTTCTTGCTTTCTCATTGCTCTCTGCTCATTTTCGATGAGCGACTTCTCCTTGGAAATCACATCGTAGTTGCCTGCCTTTGTGGCATTAGCAACCTTCTCCCACGCCTTTCTAGACTCTAAGTTATGCTGCTTGTCAATGGGCTTGACCACAAGGTGCTCGGGCTTTTTCTCCGTGGCACTGTAAAACAAGTCGTTGCTACTTGAACTTGGCGTATGAGAGCCCTTGGCAATGTACGACTTTCCCGACCATTGTCCAGTAATCGTTGCCAATGCCTTATCCTTATGGGCACTGGCCAATTTGTCCTTGAAAACCCGTGCCTTAAATGAGTTCTTCTTGCCACTGAAGTACCCACGACCAGCGTAGTCGATCACCGTGAGATATCCGGAAGAGCTCTGGATATACGAGGTTCCTTCTAACTCCACAAATGGCGAGGCCACAATAAGACCCTCGATATGCAAAGGAGGAAGGGTTATTAAGTAGGTTTCGTCCAAATCTTTGAATTCCAAGATAGCGTGTCCATATTGCTTCACATTTATCAGGGTCGCGCTGATGGTGGCCTTGACACCGTTGTATCCTTGCAAAGATGTATTGTTTTTCTCGTTCAAGATGGTGTATGCGGTCACGGGTGGATGGTGCGACACTTGCTCACTCAAAAGAACAGTTTCGCCGAGCTTCTGTTGTTTAGACAGATCAGGCCATTTTCCCACGAAAAGTTCTCCCAAAAACGGGTTCAAAGGCTTTTTCTCCGACCCCATACTCTCGTTTCTCGAACAGTATTGTGACCTCAACGTGGAAATAAACCACTTGGTCACTGCAATAATTCGCTTGATGGCAATAGCTTCTTTCTCTTCCTTGCTGTTGCCACCTTTGATGAAATTTGGCTCCAACAAAAGATCCGGGTGCTCGCCCCAATATTGGGAGTATTCCACCAAAGAGGTGGACGACAAAATAAACGGTGGAGCTGTCAACGACGACAAGTCTCCGTTGTAGGAGGCAATAGATTTGAGGAACGAAGTCCAAGAAGCAGACAGGGCCATGTTTCACAAGTTTGAGTCAAAAGTCTGTGGGTTTTTGTTTATTTGTTGCTTCAAACCCAGAAAAAAAAAACCCCCTACCAGAAATTATGAGGTGTGGCCTCGTATAGCGTTCATGCCAAGCTTCCGGTCGGTTACGCATGCGACGTTCCCCAGAACGCACCCAATCCTGCAGACGCCGAGCCTCCGTCCCCTAAACCAGGTGTGAAGGTGTACGGGTGTGTGCGTATACGAGTTGGCCCGTCGCGTTCCGATGTTGAGCGTGGGTGGGTACCCACTGCCGATCTCGCACTGGGACTGAATTGTTGGTCTGGGCCCCATACAAGAAACGCGGTGAGCAGTGGGTCCGGGTGTTGCTGGTTTGGCTTATTATGTGATATGCCAGGGATGTGGAACCGGAGGAAGGTAACAATTGGAAAGTGCTTAATTTTTTTTTTTTTTTTTTTTTTTGAGGGGAGGGGGGGTTTGATTTTGATGTTTCCTTCCTCTTTCTTTTTTTGTTGGCTTTGTGGTCCTCTGTGTCAACTCTGACATAAGCCCTAATGTCGCTTCAGGTATCGTGGCTTGTCTTATGGAGCAAGAGCCAAACTCGCAGTATTATACTTCCTTCTCATATGCCTTTTTGTTCTTTTTCCTTTTTTACT
This sequence comes from Metschnikowia vanudenii, assembly GCA_030583145.1. NCBI lineage: Eukaryota > Fungi > Ascomycota > Pichiomycetes > Serinales > Metschnikowiaceae > Metschnikowia > Metschnikowia vanudenii. The sequence goes on from JAJMHT010000127.1 coordinate 23,777, forward strand.
TTTCCGCCTCCTTTCGGTCACTCAAAATACTCGGCGTAATATGAAAGTACAGGAGGTGAAACCAAAGAACATAAAACATGCTCAATCAAAGCTTAATGTAAATGCCGAAACGGTCCAACACCAAAGCAAGAACCACCCAGCTGAGTGCGTAGACAGTCAAAATCGTATACGCAACTCCGTTACTGGCCTTCAACGTGTTGATGAAAATATTAATCAAGCCCGTGCCAAGGTTTGCGGCCAAAAAAATAGCAAGGCCGTTTTTGTTGATGGCATTGAATATGTTTGAATTAACAGGCCCAAAAGTTCTTTCTGCAAGATTATAGCATAACAACATCACCGAGTTATAGCTCACCACCCAGAGCACGTACGAGAGATTGGCCAATCTACGAGAAATAGTTCCTGTGTACGTAGATTCGTTAGACACATAGAATAAGCCCCACAGCACGACAGTAGCAGTGATAAGTCCTTGGGTCGGAGAAACAGTGAGCCAAGATCGGTTCCTTTTAAGAAGCCCGATTCCCACAAGGTTGTTGGGCAATTGCTTGGTGGTAAGCACAAAAGACCCGAACGATTGGCCAAAGATGAAAATGCTCAGATACCCGATAAAAGATGCAAGGCCCTCCTTATTGAGTGTGACAATGTTCCAGTGCCTGTTGGACTCATCAAGCACAAAGTGTCTGAGCTTGAAGTAGTTCAAAACGTGCTCGTAGACAAGACCCACCGCCAAAGCCACCAAAAAGCGGGGCACCACAGCGAATAGAGGGTCCAAAATGCCCAAGAAAATCGGCAAGAGCCCAAGGGTCATGAAGAAGTTCCAATGCACTCCATACTCGGACATGTGTTCTTGGTACTCGAGAGATTTGACGCTGACAAGGCGTACCAAACCTAGAAAAAGTACCGGAAGTGCCTTTAGGGTGTTTCCCCACACCAACCGGAGGTACGACACCTTCTTGTGGTGGTTGGAAATGGCTTTTTTGAGGAGCGAGCGTGAGTTGGCAAGCCCCATGGAAAAGACAAACAGCCCAACCCCCAAATCCATCATTGACGTGCCCCATGTCTCCACCTTGGCAAACCGACGAGGAAACACATGGAAGTCTACCGCCAAGATGGCTAAATTGGTGATGATAAGCATTTGGGCACGGTACGCAGTGATAAATGCGATTTGACCAAGTGGTTCTTGGTCCACACCATCCGTCTTCTCTGTGGAGAGGTTTTTTTTCGTTGAACTTGTCGATTTTGGTGGCTTCTGAACACCTACAATTACGCACTTGTATAGAAAAGCAACCACCACAACAGCAACAGCAGTATAATACAATTTGTATACCTGGTTGCTCAATATAGTAATGGCCTGAAGCTGCACCATCACATCGAAGTAAAACGCCACAATAAACAGCACAGGAAAGACGTTCAAAATGGGAATATGAGGCTCCACCCACCGTTGGACACACGTGTGTGCTAGTAATGCTGCGAGGGCCGTTCCGGTGACGAGATATATTTCGTGGATTGAGCCACCCGAGAGATCCGCCACGAACTGTTCCTTGAGGTGTTTGAGCGACATGTTTTGTTTTTGTTTTTGTTTGAGTTTTTGTTTTTGTTTGAGTTTTTGTTTTTGTTTTTGTTTGAGTTCTTGTTTTTGTTTGAGTTTGATGTTCTGCAATGTCTCTAATGAGGTGACGCGTTATTGGAGAATGGCTCTAGGGCCTGCGAGAATGATGGAGGTGTTGTGCGACTCTGCAATAGGGACTCAGTCTATGGGCAAGAGCGGAGGGAATGTCCCAAATAAATCTGTCGAGAGTAAGATGATGGAGTTTTTATTTTTCTTTAAACTGACACAGAGCTTCTCCCAATTTTAATATTCATAGTTTTGACAAAAATTGAATAAGTTTGATGGTAATGGTGCTTGAGAAAGCTGGACTAAGCTAAAAAGCTGGAGGTATTTGAGCAAATACGCACACATCCATAATAAAAAGTGATTTTTTGCCCAGGTGCGCGGTGGTCTTTTTGAACCAAACAAATACCAATTCTCCAGATTTTGGAATATTTCTTCGACTTCTAGCAGCAATAAGGTGTTTTTTTTTTTTGTTTTCTTTTTTATTTTTTATTTTATTTTTATTTTTATTTTTATTTTTATTTTTATTTATTTTTTTTCTTCCCCATAATTCTTCCAGTTTTGTTGTACCTAGCGGGAACTCATGTCGACTCAGCTAAGTCTGTGTGATATATAGTCTCCCAGAGTCGGCTCATTTCGATAAAAGATGGGCCATTCCAGAGCTCAAAGATTCAAATGAATAAACCTTGATGCTAAAAGAACAACAACAACAACAGAAAAAATTACCCTAATAAAAATAATAGCCCGAAAAAAGTTACCCTGCAATTCCCTGAAGGCATATCTTCATGCCTGGTTTTATCTTCTCCATTTTGGGCTCTGCTCTGCGATTGCGAGGGAAGGTTGTGGAGGCTGGATATACGGTTTTCGTTTCTCTGTTCTATTGAGAAGTTATTGAATGGCTCACATATAGTTTCCGAAAAAAGGGCCACATCAACTTTATGAAAAGATGGGGTGTTATTAAAAATGTATGCGTGGGGTATTTTTTTTCTTCAATCACATCGAAATTCAATATACATATACATATACATATGGGCATGGAGTTGGCATGGAGTTGGCATGGAGTTGGCATGGAGTTGGCATGGAGTTGGCATGAAATTGGCACTATTTTGCTCTGGGCCCGAGCCAGTGGTGCAAACCATGTGCCCAAAAAAATGGCAGCCACTTTCTTTCTCTCCACACGAACACCAAAAGCAGGCAGTACCATACAAAACCGCCAGACTTTTTAGTACAAACTGTACTGAAAAAAACTGCTTGAGGGGATAAATAGGAACACCACCGGCAAAAAAAATCTCAAAAAGAGAATCCGAAGAAAATGTCTCGAATCTATTTGTCGATTATGTTGGGCCGCTGAGGATCTCAGCTTTCCTGTGAATGGCCCCAGAGCCTCAAGGCCCGCGACACTTTTTTTTTTTTTTTTTTTTTTTTTTTTTTGGCCCAACTCACATACTCACCTCTACCATCGCACACTCCACAATTCCACATATCACAAAAATTAACAACAACCACAAACCCATCAAAACCCCGTGACATCAGAATCCGCTCCAGAGTCAGAAAAGACCCTGAATATGGATCCACCTTCTACGCCGCTGTCGCCCGAACTATCGTATAGCGATTTTGATGGCCCTACTCAGAACTCACGTCACGTGCTTGATGGATCTGAAAGTGCATTAAGTTCACCGTATTCCGATATAAACGATAGTCCCATCGACTCAAGACCCATCGACTCAAGACCCATCGACTCAAGACCACACCAAGGTCTTTCCGAATTCCGTCAAAACCAGCTTATGGATCTACAGGCACATGCGTACGCAGATGTAGGTGCTGGTCACGAAAAGACCCAGGTGGTGTTTTACTCCAGTGCTCTGGAGTCCGAATCCCAGCTGCCGACCCGACTCAAGAATGCAAGACGCAAGAAATTGGCAGAAGGGTCTTCCCTGCTGCCACTGGCTTCCCCCAGGACCGGAAAATCGGTTCGTCGGAAGTCCCGCACCGCATCGGAGGTTGCCTCGGAGAAATCCCACCGCTCAGAGTTCCAGCAAGGAGGTGGATACACTCTGACCCCCGCCACAGGCAAGATTTTCCGTAATCTACTTATCTTGGAGGAAAGCCTACGACAACAGGTGGCGCAACAGCGGACTTTGCGCCGAAAATACCTCACCTTTTTGGCCATGCTCTGTTCGCTTATTGCGTCCATCTCATATCACCTTTATTTTTCCTCAAGCAGTGGACCTCTCCGGGTATTTCTTCAGCTCATTCTACTCATGCTCATCGTTACACTCTTGCTTTATCATCTTTCGGGAGAATACCAGAAAACTATTGTGTTGCCACGGAAATTTCTTTCTTCCACGAATAAGGGTCTACGCCAGTTGAACGTGCGCCTTATAAAGACCAAGTCTTCATTAACCAACCGGACTGCCGACTCGGCGCGTGAACTAGGCCTCTTTCTATGTACTATGGCCTTGAAGTTTTGTCATTCGTTGTCCCCGTCAATGGCACGAAACCCGGCTTCAAAACTAGAGATCTGGCTAGTGTCTGTACAGCTGCGCTGCCAGCCACGTTTTGGCCTTAATGATATCAAACTTGTACTTGTACCAAGGAGCTTTAACACGGATATTCGTGAAGGATGGGAGCTCTACAGAGACGAGTTCTGGATCAAGGAAGGTATCCGCAGAAGAGACTACCTCTTAGACTTTACCAAGCGGACTATTGACCCAGAAAAAAAAGGCCTCAAGAAGGACAAAAAGGAGAGACGCAAGCGCAAATCTTCTGTTGCCCAGCGCCCGAATCTCAGTGAGCAAAATTTGGAGACCTTGGAGTCCATGAGCCCCGAACCCTCGCCACAAGTGAAAGATGATCTTTTGGCTGAATAATCATTATGTGGATGAACACTGAATAACAACTCTATCATAATTCATATTATTAATGATTTTCAATCCAATATGATTTAATTATATGGATCATACTGCCTTTACAAGGAACAAAGGCATTCGCTTTACGGTGCAAGATTCTCATTTACTCATTTTGCGAAAGAGAAATGAACTCAGCCACACGACTTCCGAACACAACACACTCGAGCAACGAACTCCCTGCCAACCGGTTGGCTCCATGGACTCCAGCACTCAATTCCCCAATTGCATACACGTTTTCGATGGCATCACCAGTATTCTTGATAATCTGGCTGTGCTTATTTGTTTCCACGCCACCCATGGTAAAGTGCACCACTGGAGTGACGAAGCCGAAGTAAAATGGACCCTTAATTTTATCACCCACATGTGTACGGTCGAATGAGTCTTGGCCCGATGCTAAGCCAGTGTTGTATTCATGGAGGGAGGCTTCGATAACCAGCTCAGTACACGTATAATCAGACTTTATTTCCGAAAGCTTCTTGCAGATCTCTTTTTCGTCGCCCTTAAACATGAGCAGCTGCGATTGATAAAAATCAATATGAGACGGAGCTTTCTGGTAATCCTCCGAACCCACGATGATTATGGCCACGTGTGACTCACCGCAGTTTTTATTAATGGCGGCAGTGACCTCATCTCTTGTGCTCAATTCATTTACGAATCTTTTCCCAGTGGAACCGGAGACAAGAATACCGCCTATACCACGAATGAGCTCGCCGCATAGGAACTTCCATTTGCTGAATTTTGTTGACTCATCTTTCAATTGGATGAATCCAGTTGGATGTACCTGAATTTGCTCCATTTGAACCAATTTCGCACCCAACTCACGAGCCGTAATCTTATGTCCGTCTCCTGTCGTCTGTTGACCATTTGTCAGCGGAATATCAAGCAAATCAGGCCTATAAGTTCTAATTAGGGAGTCCAGACTGGATGAATCGGCCGAAAAGCCACCAGTGGCCAACACCACGTTATCAGCCATAAGATTTTCTTCGACCGGTCCTCCAGTAATATCGTTCCGGTCCAAAACAATACCTGTAACATGCTGGTCTTCTTTGAGAAATCCCTTGAGCTTGGCCAGTGTTAAAATTGTTACGTTGGGTGCTTCTTTGACCCTCTTTGTCAATGCGGAAATAATTGCAAAGCCTGGTGGAAGTTTTCCGCTGCCTCTATGAGTTCTTGCAAAGGAGTGCCCCCCTAGTCTGCTTACCACAGACAAGTCCACACCTATTTCGCCGGTGAGCCAGTCAATGGCAGAAGCACTATCCTTGGCTAAGATTTCCACCAATTGCTCATTGCAGAGCCCTTTACCGGAAACTGTAGTATCTGCTGAAAATCTTGCAGGCGAGTCGGCCTCAAGCCTATTCTGGTACCGGGTTGGCACGCCGTTAATTCCCGAGGATGCCTTGATGGAGTTGCCTCCCAAAGTCGCAGATTTCTCTACCAAAGCCACTGAAAATCCCTTTTCCAGAAGTTTCAAAGCGGTTGTGAGTCCAGCTAAGCCAGACCCAACCACTACTGTGTTGTAATGAAATGTTCTCGAAGATATTTTGTTAAGCATTTGTGACATAGAAGATGATTGCAAAAACAAACGAAGCATAAGTGACCAGCACAAGATAAAAATAATCTTGCCTGGAGTGATCAGTGGTGTGTACAGTTTGGTTGTGAAAAAGCAAAAAAAAAGCGAAGCAAGGAATGAAATAGAGCGGGCTTTAAAAGATATCGGATCTTTGAAGAAGAGGGGAAAAAAAGAAAAGAAGAAAGAAGAAAATTTGTTCCCACATTTATCTTCTGGTCACAGCATGTGCTAGTCATGAAGGCTGGGGCCGAAAATATCAGGTGATAGTTCCAGCGCCGCACCCTTAAGCGAATACTGAGGAAAAGTTAAACAGCGAGCATACGAAAGAAAATGCCGAATGCGGGCAAATTCCCCAAAGCAAACGCACGTGATTCTCACGTTATTCAACATAATTAAAGATTGAATCCCGTTCTTTAAATTCTTTGGTATCATGTTATTTGTTGTGTGTCAACTTGACCAATACAAATCTATATGTGGTCAGCACCGGCCTGCATACACAACAGAATGGCCAAGGCTAGAAAGTCATAGTCCGTGAAATGGAGGTGATATTTGCGGACTATTGTATTCTTTGAATTTCAAGAATCTTTTATACTCGGTTCAACTTCAAACTGCTGATGGCTAGAAGAAACGGCATCTGTTCTTTGATGAAATTATATCCGTACATCTCCGCAATGTGGAAATAAGTGGGAGTGTTAGTGCATATGCATGTGAATTACTATTATGTGAAAATGGCGGGAGGGTCTGGGTTTAGATGGTTACTTTAATTTCATCCACTTCTATGGCATTCTAATTAGTGTGTCATGGTGAGGTGTGCGAGATTGGATCGAAGCACTCGCTACGGTGATGCGCGATTGGACTGATAATTGAGGGAGAGGCTCACGTGGAATAATGTCTCTCTTCTCATTTATCTTATTCTTTCTCTTCTTCTTCCTTATTTTCATTTTTTTCATTTTTTTTTTTTGGTGGTCCACTTAATAGTTAGCTGACCTGGCACTCACACCTGTCGTAACTTCTTTTCTCGTGGCACTGCCCTTCGGTGCATACTGAGACCGCTTAATAAACAACAAAGATTCCGAAGCAAATAACATCACGATCAAGCAACAGAAAGAAAAATAATAAATATTTGACGTTTCAGGCCAGACAAAATTTCCTTTAAATTCATAGCTGAAACACAATTCTCTGAACCTTTGACGGTTTCCTTAATTTTGGCTAGATCTGATCTTCTTCATTTTTGCACCCGTGCACCCACACAGGTGCATTTTCCGTAACCTTGTGGACCTTCCACGAGAATCCATCGATACCAACAAAGTACCATCGGATTCTTAGATACCCCAAATCATAGAAAAATACAACAATCATGATCTCTCTCAATCCCATAATACACCCTGATACGAAAAACAAGCGCCTTAAGTTTGAGTCGTTTCTTCGAAAGGAATATAACTTCGGACTAGATCCGGACCGGCCAGTATGCCAATTCTATAAGCCCAATCAGCCAGACTCGTGTCCCAACGGACCATTTTGTCCGAACAAACATGTTTCTCCGATGTTCAACAACAAGATCGTGTGTAAGCATTGGCTCAGAGGCCTTTGTAAAAAAAATGACCACTGTGAGTTTCTCCATGAATATAACTTAAGAAAAATGCCCGAGTGCTTGTTCTACTCGAAAAACGGATATTGCACGCAAACACCAGAATGTTTATATCTTCATGTTGATCCACAGCAGAAGATTCCTGAATGTCTGCAATATGAAAGAGGGTTCTGTCCAGAAGGGCCCAGCTGCCCACACAGGCACGTGAGGAAAATCATATGCCCCATGTTCTTAACAGGGTTTTGTCCAAAAGGATTCGAGTGTGATTATACACATCCAAAATTCGACAACTTGCCTCCAAAACTTCGCGTGGAGCATAGAAGGCTCATTAAGGGTGAGACTAGAGAAGTTGAGAAAATCTCATACGACCAGCCTCTCACGGAGGTGCGGCGAACCGCGGCATAAGCCAGCCGGATGTAAATATTTGAATACTTGAATCAAAACGGTGGACGCAGAAAACGCATTCCACGTAGAAAAGTAGATGAGGCCCAAATGTGACTAGAATCTGAATCTACGGATTTGTTTCCGCTCGAGAGGTGTCAAAACCCAGTTTATGCCACCCTCGTCTTCACTTTCACCATGATAAGAGCTCATTTCATACTCTTCATTGTCCATACCCACGAGCAAAACCAACTGGGTCACTCTGATAAACTTTTCTCTCAAATCGTAGTCATCTTCACAGAACTCGTTAATGATATAAGAAAGGTCTTTATCTAGTTTGAGTGCACCCAATTCGTTGATCTTGAACTTCTTCAATACGACAATCAATCTTTTCTCAATCATGTTGGCCACATTCAAGACAATGAGTCGAAGGAGTTTATCGTAAAGCAATGTTTTGTGAAGAGTTTGTCTGTATGGTTTGATGAGGGAATCCCACTCTTGTTTAAACTTCAAGATGGTGGCTGGATCGTTGAGACTGGCCAGGGAATGAATCATGTAGTTCTCCTCGCTTGCCTCAGGAAAGCATTCAGAGATTATTGCAGCGAGTCTATTCTTTATAGATTGGTTCAATATCATGAGTAAGGATTGTTTGATGGCCAGACCAGTAGCAGCTGTGAAAGGTTCGAGCAAGTCGGACTTGATGACGTGGTTAATGATTTCTTCGTCAAGCCCAAAGGGATAGTTGGATTTGATATAGGTTGGATTTCTAACAGTGTAGTTGCCGATGATTTGTTCAAAGAACTCTTGACCAGTGGCGACAGTGTTGAGATAGATTATAAAGTTCATGAGTTTTGGACTGTTTCCCGTTGCAACAGGATTTGCCGCGGATACAATGGCAGAACCCGTGCCCACGACATTCCCAAAAGCACTCGATGCTCCCTTGAAGAAACCGCCCATAGATTCAGGCACCGGAGTACCAGTTCTTGTGATCAGAGGCGTAACATTTGCACTTTTGGTCGCATCGTCATCAATGATGGAAAGAGAATTATTGTAACGAGGCTGGTTATCGGTCAAGGCTTTTTGCAAAATGCCATTGATGAGGTCATTTTGGAACCCCTTGAATGTCTCAGACACAAACTTTCTGACAGTTGCTGGTTGGGCAGATTCCAACACATTTCTGAAGGTACTATTGAAGACCAAGGTCACATCCTCAATAAGCGATGAGATTGGCGGCTGTTCTGGGGAAACGGAGTCATTCGACGCCGCCAAGTAAGGCTCAAGCGACGGAAGATCCTCGATAGATATAGCCTTTTCGAGCGAGCGACGGAAGTAGAACGTGTACAACTTTTCAAATGCGGGAAGGTATTTGCTGTGGATTTTCTTTTCGAAAGTTGACTCCACAAGTAGTTCAGGTAGCTTCAAACCCTCTGCGTTTCTCGTTTCCCCTGACACAGATGTGGATACAGGCACAGGTTCCGAACCCGATAGATTTTCAGAGGCAGACGCCGAGACAGGCTCACGGAAGTATTTGAAGGTAATGAATTTACAGTAGAGCGACCAATGGTGCAATATGGCAGAAAATTCGTTGGTCAAGTCGCCCACCTCAACAATTGAGGCGAGGTCTGTGTCCAAAACATCTTGGTTTTGCGCGGAGTCGGAGTGGAAATCGGCAAGACGTCTTTTTAGCGCGTTGAACTTGTGGAGTTTGATATCCAGGAGCTTCTTGTCCACACGCTGGACGTCGTAGAAGGTATCAGCGATGGTGGCGACTTGCGCGTCGATCTCACGCTGTATTTTCGTCACCACATACACGATTGCTTGCGGATATGCGTCACCATAGAACTTGCTGATCAAGGGAGTATGTTGGGATAACATTGTGGATACACTTTCAAAAAGGCTGGTGGTGGCGCTGGCGTAAATTCCAGGTTTGGGGTCGCTCAGAGTAGCGGAGTTTATAAGAGTACGAGAGGTGTCAGAGATGATGGAACAGATGAACTTGGCGTAGCAGTTGAGACCGACTTCTGGCTGGTCGATGAGAGGAAAAAGCTGGAAGTATGCGGAGATTTCGGCAACCGAACGGCGCTTAGCTGCGTCATTGAAAAGATCCAGGAAAGTTTTGGTGAGTTCAGCCACCCATTTGTCTATGGTGACGCCAGGAAGCTCGGGGATAGCCGAGGAAGGCACTACCGCTGAGGCGAACCTGCTTTGGACCAAATTGGGGATGAGTTTGTGTTTGATTGTGTAAATACACTGGGCGGCTTCCAGCCATCGGGCCTTTTCTATGGCATACTGGATCTGGCCAATATTGTTCTTCAACGCCTGGGTATCGGCCACAAATGCCAAGGTTTTGTCGACGTTCTCGATCTCAAGGTCCAAGGCCTTGATTTTCGACGTAAGCAGGTGTCCCAAGTCATTTGCTCCGGAAAAGACCTTGGTCAAATCATTGGAGTTGGTGATTGCACCAGATAGCTTAGCACGCGTTAATTCCACCGCGGAAATTTGTTGGGTGTGTTTCCGGGTGGCTGCATCGATAAGATGGCGTAACTGCGTATCGGAATTGGCGGTTTCGGCATCGATTTCTGCGATCAACTTGTTCAAATCTGAGATTGAAGAGGCACTACGGAATTTCTGATTTAGCTTCAGTGAACGAAGCACCAATGCAGGGTGGGAGATTTCGGCAAAAAGCGCACTGACCAGAGCTTTTTGTTTGGGTTTTTCCGTCATATCTGGAGTTTTGGGGTGTGTCTGGCCGGTTTGGTGGTCGGTCTGTGGTGCAGATGTAAGCCGTGTTGGGGTATTTTGGGGCCACCTTTGACCGGTTAACACGTTTCGAAATTCGTGGTGCTCGGGGTTGGCCGGAGTGCATATAGCCATGGTGGAGGTATAGAATTGGTAGTTTGTGAAGTGTTTGTGTGTGTGTTTGTGTGTGTGTTTGTGTGTGTGTTTGTGTGTGAAGTGTTTGTGTGTGAAGTGTTTTTTGATGCGTGGAAGTTTTGAATATGCTGAATTCGCTATATTGTGTTCGAATTTATTGTGTTTGGCCGCTTTTTGGTGGATCTAGTTGGGGTATATCAGATGTGGTTGCCATGCGCTATGCAGTACACTTGTAATTAGAAGACTGTGGAGGTCAGGATACCGAAGATAGTTCTTTATATTGGTCGAGTCGGGTACTGTGTATGCTCTGGAATTGTATGCTCTGGAATTGTATGCTCTGGAATTGTATGCTTTGGATCTTGACAGTTCGCTGGGACGCGGTAGGTGGAAGTTGAACCATTGCTTGGGGCCTTAGAGCAGATCTGCCCTTTAAACTGTAGACTCAGAGGAGCCTATGCTCACAAATAATAGATCCAATCTCGTTGCATACACCTTTTACGACTCGTTGGCGGGGATCTTCTTGTTGGCTTAGACTGTAATTGCTGAGCTTCCCCACACCTATAGGAGCTGCAATTGTTTCCACGATATTGGCCCTGATTCTCTGGCTCTGCTGAGTTTTGCCTAATCCTTTTCTTGGAAAGTTCAAACCACTCTTTCCTTTGCCGAAAAGCGGAGAGACATCGACACATCCGTACTTTTGACATCTTGAAACGTGAAAGACTACAGCGACCGCGAAAACAATTTGGACAAAACTAGCGACTTTTCAGCCCATGGGGCTTTTTTTGATTAAAAATAAAAAATTAAAAATTATGGAAGTAAAAATTATAAAAATAAAAATCATAAGAATAAAATAAAAAATAAAAGAAACAGTAGTGAATAAGCCACTGCGTTAGATACTCAAAGTATATGCGTACTCTCTGGCCCAGGGTAGACACTAATTGGGTCCGTGGTGTCAGTCAGAGAGGGCACCTTGACCAATAGGAACAAGTTTGATTTGATGATCGTTTCAGCTATAAATAAACACATGTCGGAAAATTTGCTTTTTGAAAAGAAAATTCTTAAATACCAACGTTTTAGAAGCCGTTTGCAAGTACTTTGGAGTGACGATTTATTCAGATAACGCTTTATTCAGATAATTAGTAGTGGGGTCAAGGTGGCAAAGCTTTCACCAACACGGAAACACCGGTACATCGTTTTGGAAGTACGTGAGTTGAATTTAGCATACAAAGGTAAATATGTAGTTATAGTTACATTCGTGAGACTTTAGCATCTCTTTAGCGTATTTTCTCTGCGATCCCGCTCGAATAGGTGGAGATATTATTGGTGATAACATTACCCCTAAAAGTCCTACTAGGTCAAAGCTCCGGGTGCGTGTAGGCGGGTGTAGGTCTAGGTGATTTCTGATAGGACTTGTGGCTTATAAAACACATGTCAGATTTTTCTGGGCGTTGTCATACTTCCGTTCTTCTCGACTCGGAGACTCTTAAATAGACTCTCACACTTTCGAACTTAGAAATGAAAGTCCCCAAAAGTGAGCTTTTGACGCTGGAACCATAGCTCTCTCTTGGAGAAATCCCCCATTCTTCTCCGGACCTACACCAGAGACCTACGCCAGGCATCAATTGAAAGTGCACACCAGTCACACTATGCTTGGCCAAGTACAGGAGCTTCTAAAGGCTTGGCCAAGTAAAGCAACTTCATTTGCTGATGAATTTACTTCAGTTGCTGACCCACTTGTGCCAAGAATCGTAGTCATTGCCCTTTGTTTCTTCTGTCTCATTTGAGTACATAGATTTTCCACGGTGCTAATGCGTTTGAAAACACCTTCTCCTGCTTCAGCTCCCGTTTATGCTCCAAGCACATTTAAACTCAAAAGAGCTTACTCCAGCAAACGATCTAGTACTCAACACTGCCAAATTCTCACTTGGAATATGACGTGCTCTCAAATATCTACACTTCAAGCAGCACGTGAAGAATCTGTATGCTTGCAATTGATCAACCAACCAAGTGTATGTCGTTCTTCCAACAGTCACTTTCTTGTTTCTCCAAAGTAGAAACGGTGCGTGGGAAAAAAATGCCACCAACACTTCCAGTACCCCAGAGACAACAAGGCAGTAGGCACATGTTTACGCCCACACCCGCACCAAGGGGATTACACGCAAAAACGACATTTCCGGAAGCATATCCAGAAAACAGACATGACTGAGTGGTTCTTGCCACATGCAAATTATGCCGCTTTTCCATGGAACCGCGAAACTACCTAAAGTGGAGCCTAAACAGGGGGGATTTCAACGTGCTAGCACAATACATGAAAGCACCTTTTTGGAGATGCCGTGGCATATCAATTAGTCCATCATTCAACTACGCGCACAATCAAATTTGCTATGCACAAAAACACCAACCCACCCGAAATGTTTAGCAGACTAATGCATATTTCCAAGCATCAGGTCGAGCTTTATTTGAGGGCTCCATGAAGTTAATGGCATGGGCCACGCCACTCACTTGAAGTGCAATTCTGTGCGCAGGAAAACCGGGGAAAGATTGCAATGTTTTCACATTACTGTTGAAATGAAACACCATGGTGTGTTCATCTTTCCCCTGGATAACTTTTCTTCGACAACTTCAATTGTTACTTGTCATGTAGAGCTTTGCCCCGCACCAATGTGATTGCCCAGGGACGCGGCCCCTCGGAATTCTCGGGGCGTGTTGTCCCTCGGAACGTGCGCAGGGCCCGCGCGTTCCCCCGGAACTCCAATGAAACACTCGGTCGGAAGTTGGAACACATGCTATTTTAAGCTTGTGGTACTTTGGCCCCATGATAGCGTGCCAAACGGTGGAGATTTCTTCCAAGTCCCCAACTTTCTTGTGTTTGAAACATCCAAAGCCTTAAATACCAAAAGCTTTCTCCGTGTATAAGGAAGGTTTGTTTTCACGTGCATGAAAGTAAACGAACTAAGCACACGAGACAATGTCTAAAAACCACCCTTGGTTTCACATACCGGGCAATGCGGAAATGTCGAGTGAGTTCCATTTCCGGGGGGCCCTCGGTCTAAACCCTGGGCTAACTTGCTGAGCCTTTTTCACCATTATAGCAATAGTTAAAAACGGACACGGAGTGTCTGAAAGCGGAGTATCACACCCTTTTCTTGGCTTGAATGTGTCACGATGAAAACATAATAAAGTCACGGCTAACGGCGGTGAACGACGGTTTACAGGTTCTTTTCTCGTTTTATTGCTTAAACTTTTTTTTTTTTTTTAATCCTCGACTTTTGAAACCTTCCTTCGGCCCCACAAAATGCCTATCACTCTCCAAGACCTAACTCGGGAACCTGAATTCCTTGAGAAATCCTTCTATTATTGTGAGAAAAACAAGATCTTTCGGTGTGTGAGTATATCCGCCAAGATCAACCGTGCTCTTAATGTCGATCAGGCATACATTTCGTTGCGCCTGTTGGTGTTGAAGTACCCATTACTCTTCTCACGGTTTAGCGGCGAGGAACCAACGATCACATTCGTTCCCCTCGAGGAAATCCGGTTTAAGGATGTTTTTGTCATCAACAAAGACACCAATGTGTGTTTTAAGGAGGAAGACGCCCCAACTGCGGTTCTCACGGATGCTTCTTTCCACGAGAACCATCAACAAAAGAAGGCGTTGTGGAGATTTGTGTACCATGAAAAAACCCGCTGGATCACGTTCCAAAGTGCCCACTGTTTCACCGATGGTGGGTCTGTGGTTGCATACTTGAAGGATTTTGTGGAAGGGCTTAATAATGGGTCGAGTTCCACCACCACCGACGTGTTGTTTAGTCTTCAAGACGATCTTTCTCTACTCAAATACGGTATTTCGCCTGGCTTTTTCAAGCGCGTTGATTACCTGACAAACCTTGCCACCAGGCTCCTTGCACGGGCCATGAAGCTGCTTATTTGGTACTGGCCCGCCATCATACTGACCGTTGAACAGAAGCGGTTTGAGCTGTTTTTCGTCGACAGAGCCCCCGAACCATTTTCGGTGGATTCCTTTTATCAGAGTGACCATACTGTCGACGAAAATTCTCCTCTCAACTTCACCACACCCACATTTATCAACATCGACTCGGGTGCATTAGATGGCATTCTTCTGGCTTGTAGGACCCATAGAGTCAGGCTCCAGAGTTATGTTCTCCTAGTTTATGTCCACACCATAAACACACAGTTTCCAGGCTTATACACGGGCAAAAACTTGAAGGTGGGTGTTGCAGCAAGCTTTAGAAACCGCTTTGAGAATCTTCAAACTCATAATAAATACCTAGGCGGAGAAAACGCCCGTTTCGAAGACGGGTTTTACACTTATGCGGCAACCTTTCTTCTTGAGCCCGGAACGGGATTTTCCTGGGATTCTGTGAGGAAATATCATACCTTCCTCCACCAAAAAGTCAACAGCGAAGACTGGGTCCGCCAATACTACCTCGCGGACCAGACTATGTGCGCGGAAACCTATATGGGCCAGAAGGTAGGAACCGAGAAAGATACGCTCTTCATTTCCTCGACGAATTTGGGCCACATCGATGTTTTGCAGCATGATGATACCGCCCAGTTTCAAATTGAAGATATTTTATTTGCGCCAATGACGGGAGCGTTGATGGGAACACATCATGTGACTTTATCTTCTACGGCCAAAAGTGGACTCAATGTTGGACTCAGTGATGGAGATGAGAATATCAAGGATTGGGGCATGTTTAAAAGAGAGTTGAAGAAGAACCTAATTGAATTTGCGAAGGTGTGATTATTTTAGTCAATGATTGTTCGCTTTGAGAAATATGCTTGGAAATGTCGAATATGGCGTGTGTTGCAAGTTGCGGGAACTCTATATAACTCGACTGACTCTAGAAGTTTTGTGGGAAGACCACACACACATCAGATCCAATCCCGTATTTAGCTGAATGTCGATGCATGCTGCAAACATTTGGAGGATTTAACATCTGTTTTTGGGCTGAACAAGGAGATAGACAGGGAAGTATGGGTTTTGAGATATCATAATGGAGGAAAGAAGAGATTTCAATTGGTGGATTAGCAGAAGATATCAATATTACCCATGTTGGTGTTTGCGGAATAGACTTGGTTGCTGAAGAACCAGCTTTACAGAAGAAACAAGGGCGATATGCCTAGTCACGAATCGCCGAAGCGAACATACACACACACACACACACAAAAGAACACGTCCTTTTTCTCTCTATAGCCTTCGTTGCCAATGTTTTTTTCAAGCTTCACCAAAGAGAAGGTATGTTGGTTTCTTAAAAGTTGGCCATTCCTATCCTTTAGGAAGTGCGTCTGGAATTTCACCCCTCATCTACCTAGTGGAATAACATTTGGTGAAACATGTTTGTTTTCGAAGCATCTTTCCAATGCCTTTGAATATCTAGACTCACGGTCAGTATCAGCAGCGAAATTTCTCAGTGTCCTCAACATCATTAAAGTGCAACAGAATGAGATTTAATCTATAGCTGCTACTCAAGGTACTTGAAATACTCTTGACTATCCCAAGCCAAGCCTCTGAAAGCTCTGGTGCATCTTTTTTCGTTTTTTTTTTTATTCCAACGTGGGTCAACCACAAAAAAAGATTGGAAATCGAGCCTTCACCAAAGCCAATGACCTTACACACAGACAAGGCATTGGTCTACGTTACAAAAGCATTCAACAAAACATTCTTCTTCAATTTCTGCATAGCTAACTATGGATGGTCTGAGCAACTCAAATTGACCGGCATTTCAAGTGTCAGATCTAGGCCAAAGCACCCATAGGGTCATGGAATGGGAGCTCCTTGTACTCCTTGGACTTCCACAAGTCGTACACAGACTTGTCCACGTAACTCTTGCTGGTGACAATCTGGAACACAAACTCATCAAACCACGCGTCGGTCATGACAAAGTAACCCTTGTCTCCAACGGCATCACCCCAGGAGTTTTCAATCTTCCATCTGATTGGAAGACCCGAGTCGCTGTCCAAATGAACACCTGTAATGACCATGGCGTGGGTCATTTGAGAGGAACCTGTTTGCAATCTCTCTTTCTTGGAGAGTTTCAAGGTGGTGTTGAAAGCAAGCTCGAAATCGTAAGCATCAGGGTCCAACACACCGGTAAGTCTGTCGAGATACTTGCCCACGTCAGAACCAAAGAAGATTGGCTCGTTGTTCTTCAACATGGCAATAGCAGCCTTCTTAATGGTGTTCAGCTCCAAGTTCACATACTCAATTGGCTTTCCGCCAGAAACATTGTTCAATCTGTCCACAGTGTACAAAGCGTTGTAAGGGTTTCTGGGGTCGTTGATCAAAGAGAATCTCTTGGTGACATCGTAGCGTGTGTGGGTCTTGTAAAAATCAAGGGGCGTCGTCTGATAGGCTTGGTACTTGCCGTTCTTGTCCAAGAACTCCCACTTGAACAGGTCCTCAGGCTTTGGTGGGCTTCCCAAGGACAATGCAATGATGTTGTAGATCTCCTTGTTCATGGCGTTCTTAACAGCAAGAACCTCGGACTTGGGGGTGCTTTTGTTCACCAAGGATCTCAACACCAAAGCGTACTCCCTCAACTTCTCCGACAAGATGTAGTTCAATTTGGACGTGGAGATGGCTTGGGCGTTGTCGGGGAAAACCTCATTAGGAACCAAGCCGTATTTCTCAATGACATTGACAATCATATCCCATTGGCCACCATCGTTGACGGAGCCAGAGAACAAGAACTGCAAGAGTCTAGAGTCCAAATCCTCCTCTGCGGTATCGATTATGTTTTCCAAGAAGAAGTTGGCCTTCTCCAACTTGTCATAGAAAAAAAGGTAACTCTGAGAGAACTGGAAGTTGTCCTGCTTCAAGTTGTAGTTCTTGATGACATGTGCACGCAACACGTTACAGGTGGCAAAAATCCAACACCTTCCAGATGACTTTTGGTTGTTGAGGAAAGAAGGCGACCCGATGGTTTCCACCTCCACGTTGAAGAAGTAACGGTTCTTCAAAGACAACTTCGACTCGCTAGCAGCAACAACATCAACAATGGCGTTTTTGGCCAAGGCATTCTGAGCCAATCTGTTTTTGGGGTCCTGCAACAACTTGGCCTCCCACGTGGCCAAGTTACTGGTGGTGATGGCACTGGACGAGTCTGCGGAGTCAATGCTCAATCCTTCTACGAGGTTTTCCAAATGAGAAGCGTCGGCTTTCTCGTTAAAGATTTCCGGGGAAATCGTGTAGTTCAGCACAGCTGCTGCCTTAGAAGTGTTGGAACCCATTGGTTTGTTTGTCGTGACAAGAACTTATAAGTGATCTGATTGAGATCTGGGTAATAAGCCAATTGCTTTGAGTTCAAGAAAAAGGGATAAAGATGGGGATAAAAGAAAAGATGAGAGAAAACAAGAAAAAGAGAGAGAGAAAAAAAAAAGAGAGGGAATTCACAAAGTACCTACCTTTTTATACCATGGCCAAGCCGTTTTTGGGGAATTGAACCACACCTGTTTTGCTTATCAGCAACGTCCTGTAGATATGACGTCTCGGGGCCACCAGGGTATTATGCGCACATGCGGCTCCAGATCTGGGGAACATTAGAGATAAGACTCGGAGCAATCGAGGCATGGGCAAAAATGGGAGCATTTGCAAAACACAGCCGACCTCTACATGCGAAAGTGTTTCAAAAATTTCAATTAAAGGTGGTTTTTTATTGTCTGGGTGGTTTCCTGTGAAACCGTGAGAGGAAAATGAGACTCTTGTATTTTCGGTGAGATCCGTATTACCAGACTGTGCACCAGCCGTCCGCCACCATGCGCATCAGTCAGGTGTGGCTCTAAAAAGGCCAAAACAACGAATTGTACGGCACTGCGTAGCACGGCCCGGAAAATCCAAAGCGCAATATCCATTTTGAGTTGTGGAAAACACGAGAGTTTTGTTTCTTTAAAAAAAAAAAGACACCTACTTTAAGAAAAACATTAAAGTTAAATAAAAAAAAAAAAAAAAAAAGAACAAAGTCAAGAAAAACACCAAAGTCAAGAAAAATCCAAGTCAAAAAGTGGGATATATTTGGGCTCCATCAAGTGAACGTTTCTAGCTCTATGGCCCTCCCAGATCCGCGCTAGATTCTAAGTCTAGTTCATTGGATACCTTTTATTGGATACCTTTTATTGGATACCTTTTATTGGATACCTTTTATTGGAAAACAATAGATTGCTATTTTTTCCGGCTATTACTGGAAATTGGTGTGTTTCCGCTTCCTATGGTATAGGTGTACATCTTTCATCACTGTTTAAGAGATTTCTGGAGGTTCTGGAGGCTCTGGAGACTTCTGGAGACTTCTGGAGACTTCTGGAGACTTCTGGAGACTTCTGGAGACTTCTGGAGACTTCTGGAGACTTCTGGAGACTTCTGGAGACTTCTGGAGACTTCTGGAGAATTTTGCGCTTTGTTTCCGTGGGTCCGGACTCCGCAATCGCCTATGGCGGCAGTCAATCAGAGTCAAATTGGATCGCCTCGGCGATAACAATCAATAGACTTCAAGCCGCCTAATTAGACGCGTGTTTTGGCGGACTCCACAGAAATTACTGCCTTTATTGTGGGATCTTTGCCGAGTCAAAACCGAACTTATATCGCTCAAGAAACTATTCCCACATTTGACTCGGATTTTGGTCACACCGTGGACTTCACACATGCTGGGACCTTTACCTTTACCTTTACGATAGTTTTCGCTAATTAACAATTACAATTCCCATATTTCATTGCCATCCTTTCACAAAAACGAAAACAGAGTAATTAAAAAAGTCACAAAGGATCACTTTCTAAGTTATGGCTACAATTTTCTTGTTTTCGTCCACATATTACCTGACGTCTATTGATCAATATACATTGGCCTAAATAGATTGTATGCTTGATTAGTACAAATGCTATCGACTGGGCTTGCACCCAATCGCGTCTCTTCAGCCCTCTCACATCACCTTATCTCACTCATTTAAGGTTCTCAAACTTCTTTCTGTCGGTCTTAAACAGCGCAGATCTCTTGGTGATTCTTGGTTTCTTCACTCTTCCTTGCGCACTCTTTAAGCCTTTGATTCCCGCAATTGTCTGGCCCTTAGTGGCTCTTGAGCCCTCAGCAACCATTTGCCCAGCACTGTTCCTGTCAGCCTTACCCAAAAGCTTCTTAGCACGTCCAATCTTAGTCTTTTGGTCGTCGGTCAATCTAGCTTTAGGCTTTTGCGTCTTCTTCATGTTATCAAAGTGGTTTGGCGACACGATAGAAGGCTTAGCGTTGGCCTTTGCACGGGAAATACGGAGCTTTCTTGGCTTCTTGCTCTCCTGGCCCGTCATTGGCTTATCATTTAGAAGCAATGCCTTGTTCACTGACAAAGTATCCTTGAACTGCACAAGAGCAAATCCTTTGCCCATATTCGTCTTGGCATCTCTTACCACTCTAACGGACTCCACGTCGTCATCCACCTTAGAGTTGAAGTACCTCCAAAGAGACTCCTCCTTCTCCTCAAAGTCGAGATTTCCAACGAAAATCGTTCTTTTGTTGTCCTTGGGACTAGGGTGAGCAACGTGGTCCACTCTGATATGATTGTGGTCGAAAATAGTTGCATTGAGTCTTTCGGGGGCTTTCAAAGATGCCTCCTTCTCTTTGAAAACAACGTATGCGTTCAAAGTATCTCTACTGTCGTGAAGAGATTTTCTGGCAAAGGCCACTTTTCTGGGAACAGCATCATCAAACGAAATCGACCTGAATCTAATCGACTCCACCGGCCCGATGTTCCTGAGAATTTTCTTGAACTCTTTGTATGTGGTTTTTGACGAGATGACTTTGTTGGAAACGTTACCCACAAAGACTGTACGCTCCGCTTTTTGTAGTTCTTCTTCCTTCAAGTCCACTGACTTGGCCTTGCTCAGTTTGCGGTCTTCCTGGGGCTTTGATCCTTCCTCCTCGGTGGCAGAACCTTCATTATCTTCTTTTTCGGTGTCCTTTTGCTCTTTCTCAGCTGGCTCCGCGTCTCCGATCACTTTGGCGAAATACTCTGCCTCCAAATCTTCGTTGTCTTCTTCTTGTTTCTTCTTTTTTTTCTGTGATTTCTTCTTTGAGAGGGCGGATAATTCCTCGCTGGATTCCCCCTGGGTCTCATTTACATCCTCGGTGGGGGAATTTGACTCTGGGGATACTTGGGCTGGTTGAACAGCTTCTGATTCCTGGGGAACTTCAATGACTGTTCTGGGTTTAACATCCAATCTCCCAACAGGGCCTGCAGTTTTGCTCAACAATTTGTTGACGGTCTCATCGACCTTAGCACCACTAAACAAAGAACTAAATGCAGACATGTTGATATTTCCACTAAATTTTGTTCAACTTCCTGCTTCTCCTTTCCCAGAACCAACCTCATCTCATCTCAGTCCTCTCGTTTTTATTGGTGTACGGGTGTGTCGCTATCCGCGCACCTGAAATTCCCACCAAAAGAAACACCTGCCTCAAGTTTGAGTGCCCCGCCCGACCCCACCAGACCCTCAACAATGTACTCCTGCCGTCCTTGTGCCGTTAAAAAAAATAAAAAAGTATGAACGAAAGGTTTCACAAAGAAAAAAATGGATTCAGAATATTTTAGCCTCCTTCTTAAAATTTTCGATGTTTCAGAAGTGTACATAGCATCTTTATATGTGGTTTGATGGGTCTGGACAACTTTTGGTTAGGGGGAGAGCCGCAAGGGGTGGTCCACATTTGGCGCCACAATGAATATTGGACAATAATGAAAAGCGGGTATTTCAGGGGTAAAAAAAACTTTGATTGTTTATTTCGAGCTTTGTTCTTACCTCCTTGTCCATTTATTTTTCTTTTGTTTGGTGTGGTTGCAAAAACCACCCTGTTCGATTTTATTGGATTCAGAAGGACACAACACTGCTTACCGCTGTCGATCCCTACTTATCTGAATCTCCTCATATCCGCGGCAGCCCAGTTCTCCAAAAGATAGGAGTAAGTATTCACAAAGATGATAATTTCCAATAATTGAATCTTTACTTACCTTTTTAGTGAATCTCTTCCAATAGAGCAATCAACCCTCAAAGAATTGACGAAGGAGGAAGAAACGAACGTGATGTCACTACCCTATAATCGGGGGTACCGGCAGCTCAAAATGATCGGGCCGACTCTACCGCGGTCGCGCAAACTAACCGCCAGCAGACTACTAAAGGAAATATTTGGCCTGCACCCGCGTTACATAATATCCGTATGCGCCTGCACTACATTCTGGGTGCACGGGTGCCGGCGCTTCTCCCACCACAAGGGCTCTCCATTGTCTGCCTCTTCGGCATATACATTAAAATCCAATCTGTTTAGATATCACCCCCAATAATTGAGTTTCCCTTTTTCCGGCTCCGCAGTTACGATTGCCACCCTTACTAAATTGTTCGCTTGATAGAAACAGAGAAAGTAAACTGCTATCCCGGGACCGCCTTTCTCCTTTCACTCAACCCATCACATTCTAGAATGCCAGGTCTGGATAGCCTCCCGGTTCAAGATTCAGTCATTGCAAACAACGCATTCCAGAACAGTCCCATTCTTAGTGAAGAAAACTTAAAGTTCCTCGAATCTCCATCTCCACAATCTACAGGTGAACTTCCTCAGACCAAAGACTCTCCACTCACGGATATCGGCACGTCCCCGCCGCCATTTGAAATCCCTTCACTCGGCGATAGACGCGCTCATTCAAGAGATAGCTACGAAAGTTCCGAACTCAGTGATTTGGGTGACGACGAATCTGAAGCTGAAACTGACAAAATGGACTTTTTAAACGAAGACTCAAACTCAAGACTCGGCGATGGGGACTCCGACTTGCAGAGACTCTCAGACCTAACCGACCTCGCAAACTTGCAAGAGCTTGATTCTGATGACTCCGACGATGATGTGTCTCGACATGGTTTGTCTCCCTCGCCGGCTTCATCATCCGGTCGCGTGGACCATGAACAAGATTCTGGTACAGAAGCTAGTGAAAATACACATGCTATCAAACGACCACTTGAGACGACTCCTGATGCGATTCCAGAAACAGTCAAGGAAAATTCTCCTGAGCAAGTCGATCCGGAATCGACTAAAAGGAGAAAAATTACGCCCGAATCGACCCTTGAGGATCTGGTGGATGCCAACCCTGGGCTCGATGTTGACGAAAAGTCTGAGCCAAACGTTGTTCAAGACATAATTCAGAACGGATCTGAACCACTTTCTTGGTCAGATGGATCTGTCGTGACTGCAATCACTGGGGCTGATTCGCCGATGGGCACAAAAGATAAATCATTGACATCTGAAAATGTGGATGAACAACCATCTATAGACGCGGAGCTTCCCAGGTCGGAAGCTGAAGTGGATGAAGGCGCAACAGCAGATGTGGAAGACTTAGTGAATCAAGAACAAAATGAAGAGGATAAAATAAATGGGGAAGATGATGAAAATGATGAAAACGAGGAAGATGGAGAAATTGATGAAAACGATGAGGATGAAGATATTGAAGAAAAAGAGGAGGATGGGGAATCCGATGAAAAAGAGGAGGATAAAGAAAATGCAAAAGTTCAAGAGGATGGGGAAAACGAGGAAATTGCTGAAATCGCAGGTGGTTCAGATAAGCCAGTTGCTGAAATGGACCAAGAGCCAGCAGATCCAGAGCCGGAAGAATTTCTCGATCTAGATGAACAGAGGAAGTCTGCAGTGGAAGAGCTAATATCTATCGAAAACGACTTCTCATTTCTCCGGGATAAGCTATACAGGGATAAGCTTAGTCTCCTAGAACATGAAATGCAGCTATGTTTGGATGGCTCTCACCCAGAACTACTCCAAATTTACTACAAGGTTAATGAGTTCTACCAGGACAATATCAAATTGGCAAATGCTACTTTGAACTACAGTTTGAAATGCATAAACACAGAAACCATTGCCACCAGGACCAGCATACACCAAAACTTCATGAAGAACCTATCAGGAATGAGGAATGATATGATCACAGAAACCACTTCATCTTGGTACAAGATCAACAAAGAATGGAACTTTTTGGATCTGGCTGTTGCCGACTACAACTTTACAGCGATACCTTCTTTGAATCCTAATGATCTGTGTATGCCATTTGTTGCAGGCGGAAGCAGTACAGAGTACTACCAAGACAGCGCTGTGGTGAACAAAAAGATACTGAAGCAAAACACAATAGTCGAATTGGTGCGCCGCCGTAATTGCATCAACGCTCAACTCGGAATTCTCGATGGCCTTAAAGAATTTCATGGAATACCATCAGCAGTATCGAATAGTCTACTAGATGACGAAGATGCATTTCCGGTGGAAGAACTCTTACTTCGAAAGGCCTCACCAGACGAGATAAAGGAAGATCTTCAAGCAATGGGCATATACTAAAGTAAGTGACTTTATTTCGTCCTTTTTGTTTTTACTCTTATTTGCATAAAAGGTTCAAGGTTCCCCAGCCACCGTTGGCTCGCACGTAAGTTGTTATCGGTGCAACGAACATTGGCATGCTTCTGTTAACAAGCGCGCACTGCCTCGCGTAAGGGTAAAACATCCGTGCACCTGTAGCCGAGTCTAAGCCAAGCCCAAGAAATGCACCACCTAACTACTAGTTGTCGAGGATACCACAGGCAAACATTTCAACATCCAATGGTCGAAGTTTCTCTCACTGTCGGAAAGCTTGACGCATCACTTGCGCTCTTGTTGACAAAAGATCATCATTTGATTGAATTTCCAACGATATTGTTGCCCAATGGAGTCAAGGCTGGATCGATAGTCAAGATCAGCTGTGAGCGTGATTTGGAAACTGAAACTGAAGAGCAGAGACAGTTCTTAGCAGTCCAGGAGGAGATCCTCAAAACTTTTGGCAAGAACCTTCCCAAGGCACCCTTATTGAGAATCAGGAACGTCACGCAGACATCTTGTGTGTTGGAGTGGGAACCCTTGGATCTTGGCACCGCCACCTTAAAAAGCTTGACGCTCTTTAAAGATGGAAAAAAACTTGGTGCTATACCCCAACCTTTGAGCAATCGCACAACCAAGCTTTCGGGATTGCCCATTGAAAAATCCTTCAAGTTTCAGCTAAAATTAGACTCGACTGCCGGAGTCTACACGTCAGAAACCATTGAGGTTACAACCCACAAGATGACTGACTTGTCTGGTATCCAGGTCTGCTTAGGTGATATCAATCCGAACGATCAGTTTACCGTGGAAGATATCCAAGAGACGTTGGTTAAAATGGGCGCCCATCACCCCGCGCTGAATAAAATGAAGGTGGAAACCACGCACTACGTCACAACCAGGGAAAATAAACAAAATCCCGAATTCATCAAAGCAAATGATATGAATATTCCTATCATCCGGCCAGAATGGTTAAAGGCATGTGAAAAGGAGAGAAGAATTGTTGGTGTGCGTGATTTCTACGTCAAAGATTGTGTACTCCCAGATATATTCGCAAAGAACTATTGGCTGAAACCAGCACCTGCTATTCCGGAAACCCGCGGAGAGGAAAAGGAACTTCCCAAGATTGAGGAACTGGCTTCCCGCGCGGAAAAAGTCACTGAGGCCCAGGTTTCTACCGATTCGAAAGATGTTCCTACTGTCACGGTTTCTGCGCCCTCTTCAGACACCCAGGCTGACAAAAATCCAGTCGAAGAGGACAATATCAAAAAGGGGGAAAGCATTAAAAAAGAGAATTCTGGTGACGCGGAAGATAAAGCTGAGACTAGCAAATCTCAATATAGCACGGATGTGCCTGTTGAGACCCCCAAGGTCGCATCAACGGAAGTAAAAAAGGATAAACTTGCTAAGGAAGCTTTTACTGAACAAGATAGTAGCAAAACAGATATGAGTCCTGCTGAGAGCCATGTGCCAGAAATCGCAGAGAACTTGGATGTCGAAGAACCAAAAGACTCAAAAGCGGCTACTTCTGGCCCCTCAGATGCGGCAGAGGTGCTTGCATCTAAAGAAAAAGAAGCAGCATTTGATGAAGCGGGTGCGGTATCTGCAGCGAAGGAAGCAGCTAATTTGTTGGATGGAAAGACTGAAGCTAAAGTACCGGCGCCCGATTTTCCTGGAGAAGAAAAGGCCGCTGTGAAGTCTGTTGTTGATGACAAGGCCGCTGTGAAGTCTGTTGTTGATGACAAGGCCGCTGTGAAGCCCGCTACCGAAGAAAAGGGCGCTGTGAAGCCCGCTACCGAAGAAAAGGGCGCTGTGAAGCCCGCTACTGAAGAAACCCCTGAAAAGGCGCCTGCTGATACAGAAAAGAAGGAGCCCGGCAAAACTGCCCATACAAAAGACGAACAGGTTAAAACGGGTAGTCTAGAAGATGTAAGCCTCTAAAGAAACCCCCCAAAGCAGTGTAACCCTAAAGATCAATTCAATAAAATTCTTAATTGCGTGTAGAGCATGAGCTCCTTGAGTATTTTATCAAGTGCTACATCGATCAAGTAGAATGCAAAGGTCGTGTCTCCCCAATTGTTTCTCGCCCACAAACCTTCATATTCGCTTCGTTTGACCAGAAATGAATATCTTTTGATTGGACTATATAATACTCTCGGAGTAGAAGTGTATAAGCGTATGACGAAAATCAGTAGCATTGTAAATGGGCCCATGAGGACCAAGAACCTGGCACCAATGCCAGCAGCCCAGCCGCATTTACTCTCCAAAAAGACGCCTGACTTTCTTCAAGATGGAGTCCTTCTCGGGATCGTATGGGTGGTCCTTGGAAGGAATCTCCAAAATCGCAGGAAAAGCCTTGGTATACGAGTCCACTCTGTGTCTAATCACATCTGCAATGTGCTGGTTGATCAACAAAATGGCAATATCGTCTCTCTCGCCGGTAAACCTGTCAAATGCTTCCTCGATTTCCTCCTCTTTGGTTTTTCCAGGCACTACCGTAAGGAAATTTGTCTCCTTGCCTGCCTCGTTCGAAACCTGGCCCACACCTGCCAATAATAAACCAGTAACTGAGTCCTCGTCGGCAATTACTGCAAGCAACGAGCGCTTGGCCATAGCTTCGTTGGCACTCATGTTTAACTTTTTTTTGGGGTTACTGTTTTTATATGCAAAGTTCAACACTCTTGGAGGACTTCTTCCAATCCGACCGTGGCTATCAATATTGGGGTCGTGTGCGCACCGTAGATTTGCGATTATGGCCCCGTTGTTGAAGTACCCCGTTATAGCGATCAAGAGTTAATAGATGTAGAGTGAAGGAGTTTTGGGGATATTGGTTTTGTTTGGGAATAATTTTTTGGGGGATTAATTTTTTGGGGGGATTAATTTTTTGGGGGATTAATTTTTCGGGGGATTAATTTTTTTGTTCTGGATTAATTATATGGCAGTTTATTATATGAGAACTTAGTATTATGGGTACTATCTACGACCTTTTTGGGGGCTCACAAGCCTGGTGTTTTATTGTTATAGCGGGGTAATTCTATGGATCCACCTACCCCCGGTTAAGTACACACAACAAACAAGGAACATCATACAGTTTAGCCTTCTAAAGGCGTTTCTTTTACGATTTAAAAAACCAGATTCGTAGAAAGTTAAAATAATTTATACACATTGCTTATCAAATAATTGCGGGATCTATGACTCAACTAATGCTGGTGCATGAAATAAAGACATTTCCTGATAAAGTTCAACCAGGTTAGATGCAACTCTTAACCATCCAAATCGGTCGTGTTATCAAACCCTTTTCGCTGTCACAAATCCACACCTTTTTTATCACCCACGCCTTTTTATCACCCACGCCTTTTTATCACCCACGCCTTTTTATAACCCACAGCCTTGTTACTGTAACATAATCTTGGGGCACACTTGAACACCGAGCTATATGCGATATTATGCTAAGGTCTATTAGAGCAATTCTTTTCCCATGGCAAACTTGAGAAAGAGGGCGTCCTCGGAACCTTTAGTTGGTCACACAGAGTGATGTAGACTCTTGTAGACTCTTGTAGACTCTTGTAGATTCTTGTAGACTCGCCTGGAAATACTCAAAAAAACATAGAGCTTTCATTTCCTCGTCTTTTTTTATGTGAAAACACACCGATTGGTTTATTCTTGCAATGTCCTGGTAATGCTTTTTCCAGATCGTGGTGCTTACATAGGAGGTGGTCTTGTGTAACTCCCAAGTCAAGTTCGTCTCTGTTCTCTCTTTCCCCATACATTTAATTCATTATCTCGTTCAATGTTAGAGAGGTCGCCAGGGGTAACTACGTAATTGAGGCCTTTGCCCGCCTGTAGTTAAAGGACCAATCTACTCAGCTACAATGTGCTTCCAAACTCTTGAAGTACCTTTTTGGAGCAAGGGTTATTTTGCTTCACGGGAGGAATTCGAGCGCAAGGGCTCTGGTGATAGAATACCACTTATACCTGTACTGCAGTGGGTTCTTTTTCCATTTTTCAAGAAAGTACGCCGTTTGTTTGGTCGTTTTTCTCATTCGCCGAGATAAGAAGGTACTCAAACAACCTCAACATGCTAAAGTGGAAACCCCTCACAACGCTAAACTGGAGTAAAGACAAACCACCATAACTAAAAATCCCCATAATGTAAGAAGCAATGCTAACAGACGCAAAACCCTCTCCACCACGGACGGCGTGGCTGATTCTGAGCCGATCAACTTGTATCCAAACAAGCCAGGCAAAACAAATGAGATAGCCGTGGATCCCGTGGCTCCGACCACGGCCAAAACAAGCGCAAACGACTTGAGTGTAGCTGCAAGGGTATAGCCCACGACCAAAAGAGACGTGGTGATGACCAAAAAGGTGGTGCTTGAGAAGGGCACGACTTTATTGTGGAGGTGGGATGGCGCCCCGGAGTCTTGTCGGGTCAATAAAGCGGACGTTTCATCTTCCCCCTGTACATGCGTGGCCGATGATGAGTCTGTGAAGTCGGTGGAATCAGCAGATATCGTTTCCGCGTCGTCCTTCTTAAACACGTGGACTAGAATCCAATAATAAATGTTGTTGACGGAAATGCGGGCCGGGTGGATCATCAATGGAAACAGGAACACCACCATGAACACAATAGCCGCCCGACCGACCAGCGTCCACCACGAACTGGGGTACAGCAATACTACGTTTCCGCTGACGAGGTTTCCAAAAGTCAAGTACCCACTCAAGCCTACGACGATGAATAAGGTGGACGCACACAACACGGCCAAGTTGATCAACGCAGTCAACGACGCAATAGACTTGTTCTGGGCCTCATTGATAATGGAGTACATGTTCTGATGGCCTGTGAAGGCAAACACTATGATGGAAAACGTCGAGCACACCTCCTTGACGGAAGAAGGCAAGAAGCGCACTTCGCCCTTGAGTTCGGCAGGGATGCTTCCAAAGATGTTCTCAAAAACAACCAACACACAAAGGTATGCGATGGCGCCAAGGCCCATGACCGAGGTGTATTTCAAGGAATCGAGGTTTTTAAGGAACGAAAGGGGTATGCACACCACACCAGACGCAAGGATCCAAAAAACCCGGGTGTTTTCCGCAGAAACGCCAGGAACCCTCGCCACGATCGTCGGCATCAAGTCACCCACCAACACCAAGTACGAAATGGCACACCCAAAACACTGGATCGCAATGGCAAAGTCAAACACCACTGAGAGCATGGGGTAGGTGATGGAGCACACATTGAAAAACGTGGCATGCCCTTTGGCGACGTACTTCGACAGGTACGCCTGGAGAAAGAACCCGTACCCGGCGCTTGCAGCTGCCAAAACCACAAGGAAAAGTCCCACGACAATTCCGTCAGTGGAAAATGCCAAAGGCATGGACAAGAGACCTGCACCCACGATGGTCTTCACCAAGGAGATGAACGAAGATATCCGAGAAGCACCCTGTATAGACGGGGACATTATGGGTTAGTCTGGTTGGGTTGAGTAGAGCTATTAGTGGTTTGAATATGAGTTGTATAGTTTGTAATGACCGTAGAAGGTGTTTTGGCGTTTGAGTGTTTTGGCGTTTGGACGTTTGGGTGTATGGGTGTTTGGACGTTTGGGTGTTTGGGTGAGAAACGCGCACCCGATCAGCCTCGACCCTCGCGGTGAGGAATAATTTATTCGAATAAAGGTGATGGCCCTTGTGAATACGAGGTGGTGAATTCTAGAAACCCGGAAGAGTTTTTTAGGGATTGTGGGTGATCTTTATTTTTGTGGACTTAAACACAAAACCCCGACTTACTGAAGAGGCTACAGTGTTTTGGTCATGATTCATTACCTGATAGATTATGGGGAGATATCAGAATTCAGATTGATGAGTCGACACGGAGGTTAATACACCTCAATTTCGTAGTAATCAACATTCTTAGGTATTTTGGTGTGGATAATGGCTTACTTCATACACGAGTCGGAAGTAGGAAGAATCCAAGCATTTCAATGATGTGCTATTGTCTGAGATTGTTTTATTTACTGAATGAATCAGAAGTACCACATCAGAAGTACCACATCAGAAGCACCCCCGAAATAGGCATCCCTAGCTATTAATTGTTCGTTTTTGACCAAATAAAGATAAAGCCTGCTATTGATCAGACAGGCACGTTACTGCTATCCCGGGTAATCTTTTAATCCTCTGCGTTGAGTCTGGGGTCGATTTGCAAAACATACTGTGAACCACTGTGAGTACAACGAACAAATTTCAGTCTTATCAGTGTCAGTAGCATGTAGAACAAAACGGCTGACATTCTTTCTTTCATACTGATCGGGGCTTTCAGGATTATTGAAAATGAATCAGGGGTTGCCCTTTGCAACCATTGGGTATCAAAAAGAATGTTTGAAAGCTGGTTCTTACCAATGACTTTATTTGTTTTTGTAGGCACCTTACTTTAATACATCTGGCGAATAAATACACTTGCCGACTCTGCCGAGCTGTGTTGGGAGCAGCTTCAGTACGAAGAAGTACTGTCAAAAAAGCAAATATCCAAATAAGCTCGTAGACTAAAGTAACAACTGACTCTTTTCCATTCTGGATTTGAGAAAGAGTCAAGAAGAGAGTTTGCCCTTTTTAAATTGACTGAAGGTGAGACCCTTCACTAAGAATTACTTTTGCTGATACAAAATGGAAGCAATGCAATTGAGGGAGTGGAGAGTTTTGGGTTAGGAAACGACTTTTCACTAAGTCAGTAGGAGAACCCTCCACTTAACCTTAACCGTACATAAAGAAATCATTCTTTCCACCCCACTAAGCCCACCTTAACCGAACATTCCCATCATAGGTGTTTTACTGTTCATTTTTAAACACACAAGAATTCATGTTTTTCTAGGCCTTCACTTTTCATTGATGCAACACTCAAAGACGAATGAGCTATTTATTCAACCACTGATTTCAAGTAGTGAATCTGCTTGAAAATTCAGACACGTTAAATACGCTGCCTATCTTTTGGTGGGTTTTTGTTAAAAAAAAAAAAAATTATTGTGCTTTGAAAGATTCGTCGTTATTTCTCGTGTAGCCCTAGTTGCATTCTAGATTGGTATCATAAACATAACACTGTCATGTGATGCTACTCAAAAACGTTTGACCACACGATTTCAATCACATAACAAAAAATAAGATTGTTTTATGCTGTTTTTTTTTTTTTTTTGCTCTTTATTCTGATGAAAGTATTTTCTCAAAGAAATCCCTGGAACCTTTGGGTTCCAAAGTATTGCCACGGCATATTATCGCACTGGAGCATGGAGCATGGAGCATGGATCTATCACATTTCTGGGTGCTGTGTAACATATACATGTGGCTTCCAAAACCCAAAGAGAAAAGTAATATTAATGAGTAAAACGCTCCTTAATAGAAGATTCTTCTTACTTGAAGACATAATATATTAGAGAAAACTATATTTTATGCAAGGTCAAAATAGAAGGAAAAAAATAAAAATGAAAACCATGTGCGGCCAACTCCGTACTACTACCTAAAAGTAGATATTTGCCTTCTTCCCCGCCGTTTATAAATCGCTTAGTTTCTGCGACACTTTAACCCAACTATTTGAAACATTCATCAAGTTTACACTCTTGGTTTTATCCGTTTCAAGCTCATCAAACTCGTGTTCGGACGTGGTGGGAAATTTGCACGTCCAGAGCCAAGAATAATCAAGACACTCGGAGCAGATCAAACCTTCACAAGAGAACATCCAAAATTGGAGGCATCTCCTTTAACCCTCTGAACCCATTTAATGCCCTATGTACTTCCAAAGGGCAAACGAGGGCTAAAAAGAAGAGCCCCAAAAAGAAGAGCCCTAAAAATGTAGAGCCCCAAAAAGAAGAGCCCTAAAAATGTAGAGCCCTAAAAATGAGCCCCAAAAGCCCCAAAAAACGATCCCTAAAAAATCTTCGCCTATTTTTTTTACGTTTGCCATTTCATGTAGGTCGGGGTAAATTTTGCCTATATCATGGCAACTATAGCCTACCGAGCAGTGAAGCGCGTAATTTTCATTTGCGCTATGTTCGCGTAATTGCGTAACAATTTGCGTAATGAAATTTGCGTAACACGCAGCGTTTACGTGTGCCTCTGACCGCCGATTGCGTAAGGTTTTGCGTAATTCGCTACGTTTGCGTAACGAAGTTTCTTCTTGAAAAAAAACAACCAGGGGAGTTATTTGATTGATGTCCTATATAGAATTCAAGAAGGGTAAAGTCATTGTAAATAAACAGAAGTCAAGGGATATGATTCTTTCAGAAGTGTTATGTAAGACTTGGTCTCCACAGAGCCCCAACTTACAATCTTGGTACCCTACTGCCAATCTGGGACGTTTCAAGGTCTGCATCAATTGTTGAAGAAACACTACAAGAAGCCAAGGTTTCATGTATTTACACTTCATATATATACTTTTGAAGAAACCCGTGGAGCCTTTATGAAGAACTAGGAACAAAGAGGAAGGCGCCCCACAAAACAATCAATTCATCAGAGTTCATTTTTTTCAAATGATTGGCCTGTTTATCTACTTCAAAGATGAAATCAAAGACTTATTGAAAGCAGACTGTGTCCGGCGCAGAAGTGGCGATTTGAATCTCGAGTCCTCTTAAATCTCCGAGCCTGAGTGGGAATACTTATCGAGTTTGCGCAATGTTCTTGAGGCTTTTCGGGGCCCACACTATCAAACTTCAACCCTCTTCCTACTCCACGATTAATCGCACCACTACTTGTGTTTTAAAACTTTTAAAGGAAATCGAAAATGATCAACCACGGATTTAGAAAGCAGCAACCCAATTTTGGCTTTGGAAATATCAAAAGCGTCGGAGAAACTTCTTGAATACTATCCGATGAGCGATGATAATATCGATAGGGTGAAGAACCTTTTTCTCGCTACTGTTCTTGATCTTCGATACAAGCTTGCTTTCTTGGGGGTTGTGGGTTTCTCGAGTGATCGGATACTGGAAATAAAGGATTATTTCTACGAGGGTTTCCAACGTTACTCAGAAGAGTGGGAAAAAGAAAAGGAGGACATCCCTAAAGAAATAATCCCTAGGAAGAGAAGGCGTGAGGCCATTGAGGTCTCTTCTCTGGACGAAAACGTGGATGACTATTTTCTTGGAAGCGACGAAGAAATTAAGGAAAATGAGATCGAGACTTACCTCCAGCAAGGAAAAGTGCGGTGCCACAACCCTATTGAGTATTTCAGAGATCGGAAGGCAACATATCCCATCATCGCTCGCATCGCAACGGAATGGGACCTTAGATTAGCTACTGTTTTAGTACGATCAAGTAAAATGTTAAATTGTTAAATTCTTTTTGAACCTCTATTTTTTCACGGATATGTACAAAGACAGGCCATTACGCAATTACGTATGAAGTATAACGTTACGAATTACGCTTACGCGGAACTTTGAAAAATCATTATGCATTTGGTAGCTATTACCCAAGCAAATTTTTTCATTACGTGGTTTTTTTTGCGCTACGTAACCCATTACGCAGTTACGCGCAACACTGCTACCGAGTACCAATGCTGCAGGCACAAGGTATCAGGGACGTTTTAGGAACAAACCAGAAACGCATGGTGAGCTTCAATGAGCGCATACTAACGTACTTCCCGACAGGTCGAGAATCCCGGATGGTCGAGAATGCGAAAAAGAAAAAAGAGAAAATAAATGCTTCGATTTCAAGCAACGATTACTCTGTCCGTTCATTTCTAAAATATGTAAAATTCCATGTATGCATACTCCCAATAATCAGGTACACCGTGGATGTTTTTTTTAAAAACAAACTTCAAGTTTGAGTATGTGACATATATATTAAGCACGAGGTCGAAAACCGCGTAAAACAGAAGAATGTCAAGTTTTTTTAAGCGTAATTTCCTCGCCCCTGGATCGGTAAACTAAGTTAGAAATTACTGAGGTTCTTTTTCATACACTTAAAAGTCAAGTAGGAATCCTGGCCAATATCAGGCTACATTGTGGCTT